>ML776914.1:1109468-1134158 GCA_009831015.1 Picea engelmannii | reverse complement strand
CAAAGAAGCAATTCATACCTTTTGTGTATGTGGCACATTATGGAGATCAAAGAATTGCTCCATCTGAAGTATCCATGTGATTGGGTCCTTGCCATCAAACTTCCTCATATCAATCTTAGGAATGTGGTTGGTCTTCAAACCAAGGTTGGAGTTTCTCAATTCTTGATTTGCCTTCCTTGTGTCCTCATCATGAATTTCATGGGATGCATTTTCACTTTCAGGTGTCTTCTCTGTTACGAATTTTTTCAATACTTCCATGATCTCCCCTTTTAAACCCTCCATCATCTCTTGTAGTTCATCTTTTGTTACTATCTTCTTTTGTAAATCATTTATGTCCTTACACATTTCTTCACCTTCATCAAGAGTCCAAGTAGGATTGTATGGAGGCTTATTTGGTGTAGAAGTTCCCTTTTTGGGTGGCATGTTGGCCAAGTATCACTTTTGAAGCTTGATTTTGAGGTGGTTCTGATAGACAATCTTTCTTTTGTTGTATCTCCCAAGTTTTGGCCCTTCTGGGTATGAAACGTTTTTTATGTAGTTCTCTGATATTTCTTCTCTGCAATTTCATAGGTCTGATCAAAATTGGATGTGCCAAGTGGAATTTATGGTAGCTTCCCCAAAACTTGTCGATTTTTGGCCTTTCTAGGAGATCTCACTTGTATAGCGTGCTCTGCACAAAATAATTGATATAAAATTATGAAACTCACACCATAAATACTACGGACTGTCCAAGCTCCAATGAAATGAGTCCCACTCAATTTGGGTACTCTAGGAAGAAGTTATGTTTGTTTTACCTGGAACACCTTATTGAAACTAGTCAATAGGACTAGTCAGATACCCTATCTTACACAGGGTGTATATACAAATTTACGATGACCCAGAAGATGAACATTTTACCACAGATACCTTAATAATTTCTATAAATATCCTCTAGATTTAAAGGTTTGAAACGTTACAGAAATTTTTTTATAGCGAAAATTCTGCAATGACTTAATTCAGGATGATTCCAGAACCCTATCTTGTATAGGATATATCTAATAAAGTATAAGGCCTCAGGAGCTGAATTTTGAACCCAGTGTACCTTGATCCATCTACTAAATATCTTCCAAGATGTTCCTTCTTAAACATTTTATAAAAAAATTTATAGCAAAAATACCAAGGTGTCTCAGATGTACTAGCGAAACCCCAAGACCTTGAGCTCTAATACCATATGTTAAGAACCAAATATCAATATAGCATAGAAAAATCTCAGAAAAAGTACTCAATGCCTTGAAAAAGAGATAGTTTCAGATAATAAGCCTCTTTGAAGGGACAACCTCCTTTTACCCCACTTAAATGTTCAAGTACAAGATGATTCAAAATGATAATGTCTCCTTGGTATATATAGGAGACTAGGAGGTATAATTACAACTAATGGCCTAAAGACAATATAAATAAAATAACATTACTAATATAATATGCCCCATTTAAGGGGTAATGAGCCAATATTAGGGCTTAACATGTGACTTATGAAGGAAGATTCCACCAATGGTTAAGGTTATTAGCTTCCTCTATTGGTAAAATCGTGGTGCTATCACAACAAGAGCCTAGAATATTTTGGAGGCATATTCATTTACCCATTGGTTTCAATCAACAACATTATAGAGCTGATATCCCTATGGGAAGTGAGTTAGTTGATATTTTATTCATATCTGAAACATTATATACAACAGGGCGTAAGCATAGTTAAGGGAAGATTTCTTGGTCATTGGAAGTCTCAAATTGGGTGAGATCTTATTCACCTTGGGCTACCAGTTTGTGGGCACTCTTAAGGGGTGATTACTAGTGTAAATGTGTGTCTATCAGAGCCATAATAGTCATAAAATCAGCAACAAACATATGGTATACAATGCTGGGTTTTACCTTGGCATTCATCCTATAATATTTAAATAAGCCAAGGAATTTTAGAGGTATATCAATTGTAATTTATTGAGAATTTATTTGGTGTTCATTTCTATGTTATCCTCCACATTTCCATGATCTATGTTGATATTATAAAAAAATAAACTATTCTGAAATACATACAAATGCACACTACAACCAATGTGCCCAAACTATTTGACATAATGATTCAATGAGAAATGCCAATATAAGCATACCATAACTCATATAGATATAACAACATAACCTGATGAAGTTTTAAGGAGGTATAAACCTTTTCAAATGACTCCCTAAACACTACAAAAACCTTCCATGAAGTCGACAAATCTAGAAGAGACCATTAGGCAAGGAAACTAAGTCATTCATCTATCAGTTTGACAAAATTTCCCAAAGACGATATGCATACTTATTCATCAATTTAATTGGGAATATTATAGGTTATGATTATGATTTGTTGCATATGCTCCTGTCTTGGTTCCTCCTCGAGTAACTATATTAATATTTTTCCCATCATCTCTAGTTTATGTTGAAATCCATTGAACATTTTGATTATTCTCATTCCTTTTTTCCCGTATCTTTGTCAGAAGTGTAGGACAATATTTTGTAGTATGATCTGTTGTGCGACAGTACATGCAAGTTACTAGTGGTAGTGGAAAATACCTTGAATAATGTCCAGGTTGCTAAAAATTGTGACATGTTACTAATCCTCGCCTCTTCCAAATCCTCCTCTGTTGCCTTGATTGTATGTGCATGGTGTACTATATTGTGTTACTTGATTGTGTTGAGGTGGCACTACAAAATGCTACACATTATTATATTGTTGCAAAGGTGGACCTGAAATTAGTTCAAACTACATCCTATAAGCCTCTGAAGTCCTTTCCTTCATAAGTTCCATGGTTCTACAATCCTTATCCTCATGTCCTACATACTTGTAGAAATTGTAGAATATACTTTTAGGCATTGTTTGGTATTTTTGTATCATTGGACAATGATAGGGATCATGTTCATGTGTTTTACATATTTCACACCATACTCCTCCTGTCGGTAAGGGATTCGATAATCCTACTCCCAAATACTACGTAAATGTTGGGCAATCAATTTTGTGATGTCCTTTTGTTCTGCATAAGGTACAACAAACAACTTCCCTCTTTTCCTTCCCTTTGTTCTAATTCAACTGAAATGTCAGATTATTGAGATATGCTCTCAGCTCTTCTATAGATGGATATGTATGTTTATATTGATTCTGTTCCAATTATAAGGCTACATGTAGATCTTATCCTGAGTCTGGAACTTATATTTCCTCAATGGATATTTAAAATGTGGCAATAATGAATTTATGAATAATTGCCTATGCTTCATCTCTGTTATAGGATATTTCAACTTACCTTTCAATCGCTTGAACTTTTAGTCGATTTCCCAAACCAACTCTCTTGGATTCTGTTTGATTTATATGATCCCATTCTTATATTTATATTTTGAACTTGGTCGTTGGACCTCATTGATTAATGCCTTCTTAACATCTACGGCGATTTTCAGTGTTCCTTGTGGACTGTTTACTGCTACACTCATAAACCAATTTTGTGCGTAGTTTCTGAATGTGATTGCAAGTTGAGCCACTTTGTGTCTTCATCCGTGATCTACTTAGCTCCCTAAATATTTTCACAAATAAATAAATGTTTCTCTGGGTCCTCTGACCCTTCTCCATGAAATTATAGTAATCGAATGGTTGGATCTGCTCCAACCATTATAAAATTTCTATTACCACCTCCACGCGGTGTAGATAACTGACTATTGCTACCTGAACTTGTACTACCACTTGAATTTCCACTAGTCCGTTGACCCACTGGACTTATTCTACTAGTAATTGTTGGTTGTCTAAAATATTCTTTCCTTTCTTATGTCTTAGTCGCACATAGGGTTGTGGGTTCCACACTAATTCAGATCTAGAATGGAGAGCCTTCTTCTGCACCTGACTCATGACCTATGGCTTTTATTTCATACGTGGCATGTGTTGGGCTCCAATTTTGTCATATTTTCCGCCATAAAAAAAACACCCATCATTACACATTATCCCCTCATTTCGTCAATAATATATCTCTAATTACACCATAAACCTCCATTATCTCATGTTATTCATCCTATGTGGTTAATACATAATTTTCCATATTTTTAGTGATTAAAAGGATGATTATATAATAGTTTTGTTGATGATGGTTTAATCATATGCTTCTATGTCAAAAAAGTATGTTCCAACACTAGAATTATTTTGGTAACCACACTGGAGGTCATCCGGTACTCCCACTCCAAGTCATCTGGTACCAAAAGGTTCTACATTCATTTAGTACCTCCATAGTCATCTAGTACTCACACTCCATGTCATCCGGTACCCACTCTCCATGTCATCTGGTACTCACACTCCATATCATCCGGTACTCGCAATTCAAATCACCCGATACTAGAATGTTCCATAAACCATCCGGTACCAGAATGCTCTAGGTCATCTGGTACCAACATCAACAACCGTTCGGTACTCGATTATAGTCGAAAATTTGGCATGCTTCTAGAGGAAAATAGAGTATATGGGTTTTGTCTAGAACACCATTTACATGTGTACAAGTGGGTCAGAATTCTCCTAGCTTGCACATGTGGAACTCCAACTCAGGGGGAATGATTATGCAAAAATTAGTAAAACTCTCAAACTGCCAACTTTCGCCTTGATTTTCGTGAAGATGGTATCAGATCTAGAAATTATAAGATATGGGTTTTGTCCAAAATATGGAAAATCAAGTAAGACACATGCAATTTTTCAAAATTCGAATTGGTTTGGAAGATATGGGTGGATCCCTAACTTGAATCTGCCCAAATTACAACAAGACCAAGATTTTTGAGGTTTTTATCTAAAATTGTAGATTTTGAAATAAGAGCTTTGGTATTCGGTCCCATCCACTCTTCAATGGTTTCTTGTGTATAAAAAAGGCTTCATAGGCTTGAAAGAGGATTCATTCATTCATTTGTAGTTAAGTTCAGAACGTTAATGTGAGAGTGATCTTCCTTTTTTGTAATTTCTGAGTTTGATTAAACAAAGAATTGGTGTTTTGTGCAATCAAGGGGATTGACTTATTCTTGGTAGTAAATTAACTATTGGGTAGGGCCCCTCAAATTGGTAAGAATGTTTCCCTTTGTATCTTAACTAGTTAGCATTTCATTTATGTATTTTTCTTTTAGTGTTCATTTTGTTTAAATGTTAGAATTTCATTTTCAGTTTGGATTGTGTGGTTTAAATTCTAATTTTAGTTTTTATATTGTTATGTTAATTAGAAATCGTATTGTAAACCTCTCAATTGAATACATCACCACATTGAGCTTTGAATTTATTTAGCATTCTCCCCTATCACATTTGCATGCTTATATTTATGTGTATTCTTCCTATGCTCTTTTTTTATGTTGAATAGATGATGGACATTTCCTCATTGCATTTATCTCCTTCATCATTGATTTGCCATCTAAGTTTCCCATAAAATCTACCATTCAAATCACCCATTAGTTTCTTACTATCCAAAACATTATAAAATAGAGTATCTTGACATATTCTTGTTTGCATTCACTTATAAAAGAAAACACAAAAACATAGTTGTCTTATTCGCTGCATATACTTAACTTTTCTCTTCCATATTTTCTCTTTTTCCTTCAACATGATTTGCCCATTGATTGCATATTTAATCATGAAATATAATTAGTCATTGCAAGAAAAATTGACCCCTCTCTTTGCCTCATTCTCTATGCATGGAATCAATGCCCAATCACACTGCAATTACATTTCATGACATAGAATTGTCCTATCTTTTTATCTACTCATTCCTTGATTGATGAATGCACATTAAATTACACAAATTTATTGATTGTTCACACAAGGAACTTGCCCTACTCTCAACTTATTCAACACATTAAGTTTTTTTTAATTGACTGTGTTTTAAATATAGATCTTTCGTCAATTGCAGAAGTTCATATTCTTCTCATTTACTCTTTGATTCATGTGATTTACAATGAAGTTCTCAGTCTGCAAAGAGTACCTATCCTTATTTTGCTCTTTTGATTTAATATATGACTAAACATTTTTTATAATCATTCTGTTTTTAGATTCTTTTATAGAGTTGATATTTCTTTCCATTGCATAAGCATTCCACTTATTTCCACTTTGTATTTCTATATTTCCATTCTTTGCCATTCCTTTTCATTGCTTTGCATGCTTGTTCATTGTGACTGATGCACTTGATTGTGGAAATATCTCGATTTTAGATTGCATATACTGTTTGATTCCAGTTTGATTGATTGTTTTTAAATTCAGCTTGCCTCTTCCTATAGTTTTAGTGGTTTTCTTTGTGTGTTTTAGGTTTGGTTCTTGCATTAACATTTCATTTTATTCACATAGTTTAAAATAAATTTTATTTTCTATTTGTTTGATTTCCTTTCGCTAGTTTGCTTCAATTTGGATTTCCCATATTTTTCCTACACTTTACTTCCTGTACTTAGTTTTTATATCCTATACTTTGGATTCCTTGCACTTTAATTTCACATAGCTTCAATCACTAACAAACATATTAGAGGTCTAACTCGTGAGATATGGCCTTCCCGAATTGGAATTCTTCCCAAGGTGTTAGTTTTTTTCATGTCATTTGAATTCATTTCCATTCTCTTGTTTATTTTATTGCATTTAAGTGTGGATCCACTATAGGAAATAATCATTGAAGGACAAAAAAACTTAAGTAAGCTACTCACGATTAACCACACAAAAATCACCCTGAGTGCATGCAAGACTGTGATCTAAGCCTTTTTAGCACTAAGTTATTCCTATGTACCAGTGATGAATCCTTAGTGTTAATTTCCTCTAGTGTGGGTTTGAAGATTGTTTTGTCGAATTTAGATTAGATTTTCCTAGGCTTTGATCCTTCCTTTCTCGCACCTTCACCTTGAAGCTTATGAGCCCCAGTTGATAATTAAATGTGGGAATTAATAGTGCATATATTTATCCCAACATTTTGGCATTGTTTCCGGGGAGGTGCTAAAGGGATTATAGCATAGGTAGGTTGCTTTTGTTTCTCCAAATCCTTGATTGTTCCTTTCATTCAAGTGTGCTTATTTTCATGGAAGTGTGGTGTGATTTTAAGAATGACCTAAGGGAGGACAGAAGACGGTAAGACATAAGGGAAGAGCCCACACATCCACTTTAGTGGGGTTTCTCCAAATTTAGGTTTTCCTCTTCCTTTTAGTAGTTAGAATTTGTGTTTTATTAGCATTATCTATTTTTGATATATATGAAAAGAGAAGCTGACTTGTGTGAATAAATAACTTGGTGACAACAAAGTCCTAGTAACACGGCGACGCTTTGAGTATATAATTGTTTTTCTTACATTTTCTTTTAGTTTGCTTCTTTTATTTCTTTATGATTTTTAAAATTTTTTGGGAACTGTAAGACCGCCCCCCTCCCCTCTACACTAATTCATGTGTGAAACAGGATCCATCAACCAAAAACAATAATTCAAATATGATCAAAAGTTTAACAAAACTCTCTCAAATCCTAGCAACAATTGGTATCTCAATCTCAGCCTCTCAGGAAGAACACATCTTGACAAAAATCAAGAACTTAAATGTCGGTCCACATGAAAAAAAATATATAGAAGTCTCCTTTGATTCCCTTTTCCAATCTATCAAGGAGATCGAAAAATCATGGACCACATTTGATGGAGAACAACAACTAGAACCTGAGATCGAGGAATTCCTGATATGCCTTTCTGAAGAACCTCTATGCACTAATGAGACTAATCATTTGAAATAATACGATCCAAAAGGAATGATAGAGGGAGACATGCAGAGTGGTCTAAACAAACAAGTGAACCAAGAACATCATGACTATATCAAACGTTGGTTCCAGACGCCAACCATATTGAACCACCACTCTCTTCTTCAACAAATCTTCATATCATCACCAAAGCAACTGGTTGTTCATACTTTGGTATACATTAAAGATTATATTTCAAACCCTAGTATGAATGTATTTCTACACCTATTACGCACATGGTTACATTGGAAATAATCTTACACATGAAATATAAATTCTTCTTCTTAGATATGATAGAGTAAAATTTGCATGTTAGTTAACCTATTTCTAAATAAATGCAACATATTTTTGTGTTTCTTTTCAAATTAATGAAATGTGATGAAGATAATATTGGTGATCTAAAATAAAAAACCTAAACAACTTAAGATATTTCTTCTTCTTATTATATACATATTTCTGATTATTAATAATAACAGTTTCTCATAAGTCTAATCTTTAAATTGTTATGGGGATTTACAAAATATTTAAGGTCTACATAATGATACCCATAGGTAACTTGTACATCCTAGTTTCCTATCATTACTTGTTATTCAAGCATTCTTATCAAATTGTAGCAGGAGAGTGAATGAAACTTCTAGTTGTGAGGGAACACAATCTTATATGAAGAAGATCAACTTAGGGACTAGAGGCACCTTTAGGTCATTCTCTCATGGCCTCATCCACCACAAATTAAGTAAGTTTGACCATGATATGTCTTTTGACTAATCTCAATACATAAGTCTATTTTTCATATGAACAATATTTTATGGGCATTCTATAAAATATCTTCTAACTCAATACCATCCCATCCTATAAAAAGGTTTTCAAATATGCTTCCCCATTCAACCATGTGAAAGAAATCTATAAATTTTTCTCTTAAGGGTAAATATTGGGACAAGAGCCTTTGATGGAAAATGGGTGTAAGAGGCTAACTTGTTGGGATACTGAAAATGACTGTTAGCAGCGGGTACTGGCCTGTCATATAACTAGGAAAACCCATCAGGGTATTGAACATGCTTGTGGGTAATGGGGCATTATACCTGAGAAGGATATTTCTTAGATGTCAAAATTACTCCATCAGAGTACTAAACATGCTTGCTGGAAATGGGTTCTGATTTTGATGTATTTCATTATGCCTAATATATATTTGTCTATATGAACAATATACTTGTGTAAGTATTTAAGAAGAAGCATGCATGGTTGAACAAAAGGCTAATGAACCTCATCTAATTTCCATTTGAGAATGTCCGTAAGATAGTCTTAAGACCCCGTCATTCATACCTAGGATGTAATTTTCCTAGAGGTGGGACCCATAAGTGCAGGAGTCTAGTAAACTCAAATGCAAACTTTATCAATATCACTTGAATGACATAATGTCTATGAGAAATTAAACAATGATGACTGGTTTCCTATCGGTTTCTCGTTTAATAAAGACCACTTATCTCCTCATATTTTCATGTTCAAGGATGAGAGGAAAAATAACCCATCGTAATTAACATGGTTTCTTGAGCATACAATTGTTAATGATTGATGAAATCGTATGTAATAAGTAATTTAGGAATTTCCTTTATGTTTGTAATGTTTTAAAATTAATTTCATTTCCAAATTTACAAGCATGGATAAAGTTTAAGTTTTGGTTGTTTCTTTGTAATAACATCAATGTTTATTTCTTCTCTCATAATAACAGTGTTGGTTTAGTTCTTTTAGATTTTTCTATTTTGGTACTACTGGTACAAAAACTAGTAGGTTCCTGTACCAACAGTAAAAAAATTTAAATTTTTTTCGAGGGTATTTTTTGCAGGATATTTTTAGCAACCCTCAACTATGGCATACTTCATTTCCTTCTTTCAATCAACATGCACCGGTTCCACATAGTCCTCTTTCAACTTGCAACAATTTTGTGTGCTAATAAGAGTTTGCATGAGGTCATAAAAACCAACAGGTGTGGGGGAGAGAGAGACATAAGGAATCTCAAAAGATCAACATTCATCAGTGCTCTCCTAGATCTCTAGCAGGTCTCAGTATTTCTCATCTTAATATTCAGTTTCATCCAGCATATACTCCCATTCATCTTCCACTTCATCTTCAACTTTCAACAGTCTACATCATGATTCTGCAGACATTTCGTCTTGTTCTGCATAGTATTCACTTCAACATGCATTAGAATTCAAAGCAAGGGTAACTTGAGGTAAAATTGGTACAAATATTTTTAATTTACTAAGAACTTGGAAAACATGATGCATAACCACTATTACCCACACCACAATCCACTATGCATTATCACAACTACTGAGTAAACCCTACATCTTCACTCCACTTGTCATAATGAACAATATACTCTAATGATAAGACCGAGTAATGAAAATGAAACATGTGGTATACAAATGCAAAGAAACATCTATAGTGTCTTCTCTTTGTACATCATAAAGCATTCTTAAGTCATCTCAAAGAGGATGAAATCATTCTTAAGAACCAACACCTAAAGAAAAGAAACAATGTCACATAAATCTATAAGCAAAGTGTCATAAGTTCTTCACCTTGTTTCCATGAGGACATGCAAATCTTCGGGGTTGGGGGTGTGTTGGGCTCCAATTTTGTCATATTTTCCGCCATACAAATACACTCATCATTACACTTTCTCCCCATATTTCTTCAATAATATATCCCTAATAACACCATAAACCTCCATTATCTCATGTTATTCATCCTATGTGGTTAATACATAATTTTCCATATTTTTAGTGAAATTAAGGATATGTGGTATACAAATGAAAAGAAACATATATAGTGTCTTCTCTTTGTACATGATAAAGCATTCTCAAGTCATCTCAAAGAGGATGAAATCATTGTTGCTTATCCAAACAAAGAACCACAAAGTAAATATTGGTCCTAAAATTGATGTAAGACACATAGTATAAAGATTTCCAAGTTCATATGAGCATCATCACCATCATTTTATAAACCATTCTCCACATTCACACCATTCACCATCACTCTGATACCCCATCCACTACTTGTCCTCCCATTCATCTTCCACTTCATCTTGAAATTTCAACAGTCTACATCATGATTTTGCAAACATTTCATCTTGTTCTACATAGTATCCACTTCAACATGCATTAGAATTCAAAGCAAGGGTAACTTGAGGTAAATTGGTACAAATATTTTTAATTTACTAAGAACTTGGAAAACATGATGCATAACCACTATTACTCGCACCACAATCCACTATGCATTATCACAACTACTCAGTAAACCCTACATCTTCACTCCACTTGTCATAATGAACAATATACTCTAATGATAAGACTAACTAATGAAAATGAAATATGTGGTATACAAATGAAAAGAAACATCTATAGTGTCTTCTCTTTGTACATCATAAAGCATTCTTAAGTCATCTCAAAGAGAATGGAATCATTCTTAAGAACCAAGACCTACACAAAAGAAACAATGTCACATAAATCTATAAGAAAAGTATCATAAGTTCTTCACATTGTTTGCATGAGGACATGCAAATCCTTGGGTTTGGGGGTGTGTTCGGCTCCATTTTTGTCATACTTTATGCCATACAAATACACTCATCATTACACCTCCTCCCTGCATTTCGTCAATAATATATCCCTAATTACACCACAAACCTCCATTATCTCATGTTATTCATCCTATGTGGTTAATACATAATTTTCCATATTTTTAGTGAAGTTAGGGATATGTGGTATACAAATGCAAAGAAACATCTATAGTGTCTTCTCTTTGTACATCATAAAGCATTTTTAAGTCATCTCAAAGAGGATGAAATCATTATTTCTTATGCAAACAAAGAACCACAAAGTAAATATTGGTCTTAAAATTGATGTAAGATACAAATTATAAACAAGTCCAAGTTCATATGAGCACCATCACCATCATTTTATAAACCATTCTCCACATGCACACCATTCACCATCACTCTGATACCCCATCCACTGCTTGTCCTCCATTTTTGTGATAATTTTTTTTCTCTGCTTGAAATTCAATCCAAAGTGTCGTTCCACAAGAACCAACACCTACACAAAAGAAACAATGTCACACAAATCTATAAGAAAAGTATCATAAGTTCTTCACCTTGTTTGCATGAGGATTTGCAAATCCTCAGGTTTGGGGGTGTGTTGGGCTCCAGTTTTTTCATATTTTCCTCCATACAAATACACTCATCATTACACCTTCTCCCCACATTTTGTCAATGATATATCCCTAATTACACCATAAACCTCCATTATCTCATGTTATTCATCTTATGTGGTTAATACATAATTTTCTGTATTTTTAGTGATTTTATCTAAAATTGTAAATTTTGAAATCATAACTTTGGGATTCAGTCCCATCCACTCTTTAATGGTTTATTGCGTATAAAAAATGCTTCATAGGCTTGAAAGAGGATTCATTCATTTATTTGTAGTTAAGGTCAGAACGTTATTGTGAGAATGATCTTCCTTTTTGTAATTTTTGAGTTTGATGGAATAAAGAATTGGTGTCCTCGAATTCAAGGGGATTGCCTTCTTTTTGGAAGCAAATTACCTGTTGGGTAGGGTCCCTCAACTTGGTAAGAATGCTTCCCTTTGTATCTTAACTAGTTAACATTTCATTTATGTATTTTTCTTTTATTGTTCAATTTGTTTAAAGGTTAGAATTTCATTTACAGTTTGAATTATTTGGTTTGAATTCTAATTTTAGTTTTGCAATTGCTATGTTAATTAGAACTCATATTATAAACCTCCCAATTGAATACATTACCATATTGAGCTTTGAATTTATTTAGCATTCTCTCCTATCACATTTGCGTGTTTATATTTCTGTGTATTCTTCCTATGCTCTGTCTTTATGCTAAAGAGACTATGGACAGTCCCTCATTGCATTTATCTCCTTCATCATTGATTTTCCATCCAATTTTCCCATCAAATATACCATTCAAATACCCCATTAGTTTCTTATTGTCCAAAACATTATAAAACAAAGTATGTTGACATATTCATGTTTGCATTCACTTATAAAAGAAAACACAAAAACAAATTTGTCTTATTCAATGCATATACATAACTTTTCTCTTCCATATTTTCTCTCTTTACTTCAACATGATTTGCTCATTGATTGCAGATTTAATCATGAAATATAATTATTCATTGCAAGAGCATATCGACCCCTCTCTTTGCCTCATTATTTATGCATGGAATCAATGCCGAATCACACTACAATTACATTTCATGACATAGAATTGTCATCTCTTTTTATCTACTCATTCCTTGATTGATGAATGCACATTAAATTACACAACTTTATTGATTGTTCACACAAGGAACTTTCTTTGTTCTCAACTTATTCAACACATTAACTTTTGTTTAACTGACTGTGCTTTAAAAATAGTTCTTTCATCAATTGCATAAGTTCATATTCTTCTCAATTACTCTTTGATTATTGTGTTTTACATTGAATCTCGCAGTCTGCAGAGAGTACCCGTCCTTCTTTTTCTCTTTTGATTTCATATATGACTAAACATTTTTTTATAAACATTGTGTTTTTAGCTTCTTTTACATAGTTGATATTTCTTTCTATTGCATAAGCATTCCACTTATTTCCACTTTTTATTTTTGCATTGCCATTCTTTCCCATTCCTTTTCATTGCTTTCCATGCTTGTTCATTGTGACTAATGTACTTGATTGTGGAAATATCTTGATTTTAGATTGCATGTACTGTTTGATTCCATTTTGATTGATTGCTTTTAAATTCATATTTCCTATTACTATAGTTTGAGTGGTTTGATTTGTGTGTTTTAGGTTTGGTTCTTGCATTCAAATTTCATTTCATTCACATAGTTTGAAATAAGTTTTATTTTCTATTTGTTTGATTTCCTTTCGCTAATTTTCTTAAATTTGGATTTCCCATAGTTTTCCTACACTTTAATTCATGTACTTAGTTTTTATTTCCTGTACTTTGGATTCCTTTCACTTTAATTTCACATATCTTCAATCACCAATGGACAAATTAGAGGTCTAACTCGTGAGATATGACCTTCCCACGTTGGAATTATTCCTAAGGTGTTAGTTTATTTCATGTCATTTGAATTAATTTCCGTTTTCTTGTTTCTTTTATTGCATTTAAGTGTGGATCCACTATAGGAAATAATCTTTGAAGGACAAAAAAACTCAAGTAAGCTACTCACGATTAATCACATGTTTTTGGGCATTGTAAGAATCCCCCCCCCTCTACACTAATCTATGTGTGAAACAATACCCATCAACCAACAAAAAGAATTCAAATATGATCAAGAGTTTAACCGAACTCTCTCAAATCCTAGCAGCAACTGGTATCTCAATCTCATCCTCTCAAAAGAACAAATCTTGACAACAGTCAAGAAATTAACCATCACTCTGCATCCACAAGAAGATATAGAAGTTTCCTTTGATTCCCTTTGCTAATATATTGAGGAGATCAAAAAATCATGGACCACATTTGATGGAGAACAACCACTAGAAACTGAGATCGAGGAATTCCTGATATGCCTTTCTGAAGAACCTCTATGCACTAATGAGACTAGGCATTTGAAAGAAGACGATCCATAAGGCATGATAGAGGGAGACATGCAGAGTGGTGTAAACAAACAAGTGAACCAAGAACATCGTGAATATATCAAATAGTGGTTCCAAACAACAACCATATTTAACCGCCACTCTCTTCTTCAACAACTCTTCACATCATCACCAAAGAAACTGGTTATTCATATTTTGGTATACAATAAATATTATCTTTCAAACCCGAGTATGAATGTATTTCTACACCTGTTACACACATGGTTACATTGGAAATATTCTTACACGTGAAATATAATTTCTTGTTCTTAGATAGGATAGAGTAAAAATTGCATATTCATTAACCTAGTTCTAAATAAATGCAACAACTTTTCGTGTTTCTTTTCAAATAAATGAAATGAGATGAAGATAATATTGGTGATATAACATAAAAAACCAAAGCAACTTAAGATATTTCTTCTCATTATTACATACAGATTTCTGATTATTAATAATAACAATTTATCATAAGCCTAATCTTTAAAATATTATGGGGATTTACAAAATCTTTAAGGTCTACATAATGATACCTGTAGGTAACTTGTACATCCTAGTTTCCTATCAGAACTTGTTATTCAAGCATTTTTATCAAATAGTAGTAGGAGAGTGAATGAAACTTATACTTGTGAGGGAACACAATCTTATATGAAGAAGATCAAGTTTGGGACTAGAGGCACCTTTAGGTCATTCTCTCAAGGCCTCATCCACAACACATTAAGTAAGTTTGACCATGATATGTATTTTGACTAATCTTAATACATAAGTCTATTTTTCACACGAACAATCTTTTATGGTCAATCTATAAAATATCTTCCAACTCAATACCATCCCATCCCGTAAAAAGGTTTTCAAAGATGATTCCCCATTCACCCATGCAAGAGAAATATATAAATTTTTATCTGAAGGGTAAATATTGGGACAAGAGCCTTTGAAGGAAAATGGGTGTAAGAGGCTAACTCGTCGGGATACTAAACAAGTTTGCTGACAGCGGGTACCGGCCTATGGTATAACTAGGAAAACCCATCAAGGTACTAAAGAATCTCTTGGGAAATAGGAAATTCTTCCTGCGAAGGATATTTCTTAGATGTCAAAATTACCTTATCGGATTACTAAACAAGCTTGCTGGAAATGGGTTTTGATTTTGATGTCTTTCATTATTCCTAATCTATATTTGTCCATATGAACAATATACTTCTGTAAATACTTAAGAAGAAGCATGCATGGTTGAACAAAAGGATAATGAACCTCATCTAATTACCATTTGAGAATGTCCGTAAGATGGTATTAAGACCCCATCATTCATACCCATGACGTCGTTGTCCTAGAGGTGGGAACCATAAGTGTAGGATTCTAATAAACTAAAATGCGAACTTTATCAATATCACTTGAATGACACAAATTCTCTGAGAAATTAAACATGGATGACTGGTTTCCTATCGGTTTCTCATTTATTAAAGACCACTTATCTCCTCATGTTTTCCTGTTCAAGGATTAAAGGAAAAATCCCCATAGTAATTAACATGGTTTCTTGAGCATACAACTGTTAATGATTGATGAAATCGTATGTAATAAGTAATTTAGGAATTTCCTTTATGTTTGTAATGTTTTAAAATTAATTTCATTTCCAAATTTACAAGCATGGATACAGTTTAAGTTTTGGTTGTTTCTTTGTCATAACATCAAATTTTTATTTCTTCTCTCATAATAAAAGTGTTGGTTTAGTTCTTTTAGATTTTTCTATTCTGGTACTGCTGGTACAAAAACCAGTAGGTTCATGTACCAATAATACATAAATTTATATCTTTTTCGAGGGTACTTTTTGTAGGATATTTTCAGCAGCCCTCAACGCTGGCATACTTCATTTCCCTCCTTCAATCAACATGCATCGGTTCCACATAGTCCTCTTTTAGCTTTCAACAATTTTGTTTGCTAATAAGAGTTTGCATGAGGACATGCAAACCAACAGGCGTGGGGGAGAGAGAGACATAAGGAATATCAGCATATCAACATTCACCAGTGCTCTCCTAGATCCCTATCATCTCTGAGTCTTGCTCAACTTAATCTTCAGTTTCAACTAGCATATACTCACATTGATCTTCAACTTCATCTTCAAATTTCAACAGTCTACATCATGATTGTGCAAACATTTCGTCCTGTTCTGCATAGTTTACACTTCAACATAATTAGAATTCAAAGCAAGGGTAACATGAGGTAAAACTACTACAAATATTTTTAATTTACTAAGAACTTGGAAAACATGATGCATAACCACTATTGCCCACTCCACACTCCACTATGAATTATCAAAACTACTCAGTAAACTCTGCATCTTCACTCCACTTGTCATAATGAACAATATACTTTGATGATAAGACCAAGTAACAATATACAAATACAAAGCAACATATATAGTGTCTTCTCTTTGTACATCATAAATCATTCTTAATTCATCTCAAAGAGGAAGAAATAATTCTTAAGAACCAACACCTACACAAAAGAAACAATCTCACATAAATCTATAAGCAAAGTATCATAAGTTCTTCACCTTGTTTGAATTAGGGCATGCAAATCCTCAGGTTTAGGTGTGTGTTGGGATCCAGTTTTTTCATACCATACAAATACACTCATCATTAAACCTTCTCCCCGCATTTCGTCAATAATATATCCCTAATTACACCATAAACCTCCATTATCTCATGTTATTCATCCTACGTGGTTAATACATAATTTTCTATATTTTTAGTGAAATTAAGGATATGTGGTATACAAATGCAAAGCAACATATATAATGTCTTCTCTTTGTACATCATAAAGAATTCTTAAGTCATCTCAATGAGGATGAAATCATTGTTTCTTATCCAAACAAAGAACCACAAAGTAAATATTGGTCTTAAAATTGATGTAAGATACAGAGTACAAAGACATCCAAGTTCATAGGACCACCATCACCATAATTTTATAAACCATTCTCCACATGCACACCATTCACCATCACTCTGATACCCCATCCACTGTTTGTCCTCCATTTTTATGATAATTTTGTTTTTTGTTTGAAATTCAATCCAAAGTGTCATTCCACAAGAACCAACACCTACACAAAAGAAACAATGTCACATAAATCTATAAGCAAAGTATCATAAGTTCTTCACCTTGTTTGCATGAGGACATGCAAATCCTCAGGTTTGGGGGTGTGTTGGGCTCCAGTTTTGTCATATTTTATGCCATACAAATACACTCATCCTTACACCTTCTCCCCTCATTTCATCAATAATATATCCCTAGTTACACCACAAACATCCATTATCTCATGTTATTCATACTATGTGGTTAATACATAATTTTCCATATTTTTAGTGAAATTAGGGATATGTGGTATACAAATGCAAAGAAACATCTATAGTGTCTTCTCTGTGTACATCATAAAGCATTATTAAGTCATATCAAAGAGGATGAAATCATTGTTGATTGTTGATTATCCAAACAAAGAACCACAAAGTAAATATTGGTCTTAACATTGATGTAAGATACAAAGTATAAGGATGTCCAAGTTCATACGACCACCATCACCATCATTTTATAAACCATTCTCCACATGCACACCATTCACCATCACTCTGATACCCCAACCACTGCTTGTCCTCCATGTTTATGATAATTTTTTTTCTCTATTCGAAAATCAATCCAAAGTGTCGTTCCACAAGAACCAACACCTACACAAAAGAAAAAATGTCACATAAATCTATAAGCAAAGTATCATAAGTTCTTCACCTTGTTTGCATGAGGACATGCAAATCCTCAGGTTTGGGGGTGTGTTGGGTTCCAGTTTTTTCATATTTTCCTCCATAGAAATACACTCATCATTACACCATCTCCCCACATTTCATCAATAATACATCCCTAATTACACCATAAACCTCCATTATCTCATGTTATTCATCCTATGTGGTAAATACATAATTTTCCATATTTTTAGTGATTAAAAAGATGATTATACAATAGTTTTGATGATGATGGTTTAATCCTATGTTTCTATGTACAAACAATATGTTCCCGCACTGGAGGTCATCCAGTACTCACACTCCAAGTCATCTGGTACCAGAAGGTTCTACAGTCATTCAATACTCACACTCCATGTCTTCCAGTACCCACACTCCATGTCATCCTGTACTCACACTCCATATCATCTGATACTCACAATTCAACTCATCTAGTAAGAGAATGTTCCAGAAACCATCTGGTACCAGAATGCTCCAGGTCATCTGGTACCAGCATCAACAACCGTCCAACACTGGATTATAATAAAAAATTTGGCATGGTTCTAGAGGAAAATCAGGGACATGGGTTTTGTCTAGAACGACATCAATGTGTGGAAAACGACGCCAAAATTCACCCAGATCGCATGTGTGGACCTCTAGCTCAAGGGGAATGATTCTGCAAAAGTTAGTAAAAATGTCAAACTGCCAACTTTTGCGTCGATTTCCATGCAGATGGTATCAGATCTAGAAATTATAAGATATGGGGTTTGTCTAAAGTATGGAAAATTGAGAATAATGCAGGAAGTTTTTCAAAATTCGAATAGGTTTGGAAAACATGGGTGGATCCCTAACTCAAATCTACCCAAATTACAATAAAACCCATATTTTTGAGGATTTTATCTAAAATTGTAAATTTTGAAATAAGAGCTTTGGGATTCGGTCCCATCCACTCTTAAATGCTTTCTTTTGTATAAAAAAAGGCTTCATAGGCTTGAAAGAGGATTCATTCATTCATTTTTTGTTAAGGTCAGAACGTTATTGTGAGAGTGATCTTTCTTTCTGTAATTTATGGGTTTGATGGAATAAAGAATTGGTGTTTTGTTCATTTAAGGGGATTGACTTATTTTTGGCAACAAATTACCTGTTGGGTAGGGCCCCTCAACTTGGTAAGAATGTTTCCCTTTGTATCTTAACTAGTTAGCATTTCATTTATGTATTTTTATTTTACTGTTCAATTTGTTTAAAGGTTAGAATTTCATTTACAGTTTGGATTGTGTGGTTTGAATTCTAATTTTAGTTTTGCAATTGTTATGTTAATTAGAAGTGATATTGTAAACCTCCCAATTGAATACATTACCACATTGAGCTTTGAATATATTTAACATTCTCTCCTATCACATTTGTGTGCTTATATTTCTTTGTATTCTTCCTATGCTATGTTTTTATGCTGAATAGTCTATGGACAATCCCTCATTGCATTTAACTCCGTCATCATTGATTTTCCATCCAATTTTCCCATCAAATCTACCATTCAAATCACAAAGTAGTTTCTTACTGTCCAAAACATTATAAAACAAGGTATGTTGACATATTCTTGTTTGCATTTACTTATAAAAGAAAACACAAAAACAAAGTTGTCTTATTCGCTGCATATTCTTAACTTTTCTCTTCCATATTTTCTCTTTTTCCTTCAACACGATTTGGCCATTGATTGCATATTTAATCATGCAATATAATTAGTCATTGCAAGAGCATATCGAAGCCTCTCTTTGCCTCATTCTCTATGCATGGAATCAATGCCCAATCACACTGCAATTACATTTCATGACAAAGAATTGTCCTCTCTTTTTATATACTCATTCCTTGATCGATGAGTGCACATTAAATTACACAACTTTATTGATTGTTCACACAAGGAACTTTCCTTTCTTTCAACTTATTCAACACATTAACTTTTGTTTAATTGATTGTGCTTTAAATATAGATCTTTTGTCAATTACATAAGTTCATATTCTTCTCAATTACTCCTTGATTCTTGTGCTTTACATTGAAGCTCTCGGTTTGCAGAGAGTACCTATCCTTCTTTTCCTATTTTGATTTCATATATCACTAAACATTTTTGATAAACATTTTCTTTTAGATTCTTTTACAGAGTTGATATTTCTTTCCATTGCATAAGCATTCCACTTATTTCCACTTTGTATTTATGCATTTCCATTCTTTCCCATTCCTTTTTATTTCTTTCCATGCTTGTTCATTGTGACTGATGCACTTGATTGTGGAAATACCTTGATTTTAGATTGCATATACTGTTTGATTCCAGTTTGTTTGATTTCTTTTAAATTCATCTTTCCTCTTCCTATAGTTTGAGTGGCATTCTTTGTGTGTTTTAGGTTCGGTTCTTGCATTCACATTTCATTTCATTCACATAGTTTGAAATAAGTTTTATTTTCTATTTGTTTGATTTCCTTTCACTAGTTTGCTTCAATTTTGATTTCCCATAGTTTTCCTACACTTCACTTCCCGTACTTATTTTTTATTTCTTGTACGTTGGATTCCTTTCACTTTAATTTCACATAGCTTCAATCACCAATAGACAGATTATAGGTCTAACTCGTGATATACGGCCTTCCCACATTGGAATTCTTCCCAAGGTGTTAGTTTATTTCATGTCATTTGAATTCATTTCCATTTTCTTGTTTCTTTTATTACATTTAAGTGTGGATCCACTATAGGAAATAATCATTGAAGGACAAAAAAACTTAAGTAAGCTACTCATGATTAATCACACGAACATCACTGTGAGTGCATGAAATATTGTGATCTAAGCCTTTATAACACTAATTTATTCCTATGTACCAGTGATGAATCCTTAGTGTTAATTTGCTATAGTGTGGGTTTGAAGATTGTTTTGTCTATTTTATATTAGGTTAGCCTAGGCTCTGATCTAGTGTTTACTGCGCCTGTAGATCGAACCTTATGATCCCCGGTTGATAATTAAATGTGTGAATTAATAGTGCGTATATTTAGCCCAACAACATGAAGGATTTCCTCAATATTATATGTAGCATGGAGATCCTCTAACTCTTCTTCATCACTTTCCAGGCCTTCCCTCTCAACTAATGCTCTCTTTTTCCTATTAATCTTATACTGATTGTTGAAAATACTAATACAACTGAGAGGGGGGGGTGAATCAGTTGTATTTGAGATTAAACAATCATAAGTCTATTAAAATATTCTTAATCTTTCCTCAAGTGATCATTAACATTATACAACATATGGACAGTAAAAGTAAAAAACATCAGTCACACATAATTATACACAGAGACAGATCTTCACGAGGAAACCCATAAAGGGAGAAAACCTCTTCTTCTTTGAAATTATAGGCAGTCTTTTAAGTTCTGTAAATCATCTTTAATTGAACACCAACTCAATGTGAGGCTGCTACCTCTGTTTTACAAGTTGCAATTTGTTTGAGAGCAACAACTCTCTGGTTTCTCTAGCACCCACTAGAAGGAAGCACCAACTCCCTGGTTTCTCTAGCACCCACTAGAAGGAAACACCAACTCCCTATAAGTTCCAGCACCAACTAGATGCAAGCACCAACTTCCAGTTACACAGGCTAAAACCTTTATAACAGAGAATAATTGTTCTCCCTAGCACCACCCCACCACCTTGGTTTCTCTGGCTGCAACCAGATGGAAGCTACAACTTCCTGTGTTCAAGCTCCCACTTGAACCTCTAAGGACAACAGTCCTCCCAAGAACCTCCCAACCTCCCTATAACATAAATGAACATATAAACATTCAACTACACAGATACATCAATTCTTACCAATCTTTCTTTGTTCTGTACATCTGGTCATCTTCTAACTGTTCTGTAATTCATTTCTTCCTCTATCTGTTTAGTAGGTCTGCTCTGCATCAACTTGTTCTGCCATTTTGTTCTTGTTCAACTTGTTCTATTATTCTTCTCTGTGTTTCATCTCACACTACACATATGATCAATCTCATCCTGCGCATCCTCTCATTTTATTTTTCTTACAGTGTTAATCTTTTCTCATACAAAACAACCAACCACACACAGTCTGTCTCATTTTCTTTTGTACACACCCACGGTGGTTCCACTTCCCATCTCCTTAGGCAATAAAGAAGACAGTTGTCTGAGCAACTGAAACGCTAACTGATTCATAATCATGAGTCCGTTTCACTAACAGATTCGTAACTGAGGAGTTAACTGTGAGAGAGAACAGTAGCCCTCCGACCTTTGTTCAAATTCACCTGCACTGTTGGATTGGCTTCATGAGATCTTGCATTCATTTCAACATTTCTGTGGCCAAGCTTAGAACCTCTAGCTTCTACCTCCATCTTCCATCGATGTGATCAATGGCTATGACCACGCGCTTATGCATAAAGTGCTTTCACGATTTCTCATTTCGTGATTTTCAACATTATGCTCCGTTGATCCCAAGTCAGCGAAATTTCGATCGCTTGCCACATGTCCTATGATTCCATGGTCCAGATCAGATCTTGATTCAATGGCTGCAATTGAATCGCGATTTCTCATATCGTGATTTCGACTTTCTTGCTGCATTGTTTTCTTTGCCTCTCCATGTCGCAATTCAAGAAACTTTGATATGGAGTTAGATCAACAGTTCAGATCTGATCTTGATTCAATCACTGAGATTGAATTGTGACTTCGACATTCTTGATGTTCGGTGTCTTTGTCACTTCAGAGTCCCGATCCACGAAACTCCGTAATGGAGTCGTATCAACGGTCCAGATCACATCTTGATATGACGGCTCAGATTAAATTGTGATTTAGCATATCGCGATATCGAGATTCCTATGGATGGTATTACTTGACATCTCCAACTCTCGATCCCCGTAACTCCGACATGGATTGGAATCAACAATCCAAATTCAATCTTAATCCGACGGCTCAGATTAAATTGCGATTTCGCATATCGTGATTTTGAGAGGTTAGGGAACATCGTTGCTTTGACTCTCCAGTCAGTGAGCTGACAATCTATCCCCACGTGTCCTACCAGTAAATGGACGGTCCTCCATCTTTCAGAATTTTGTAAGCCTCGCTACTCCTTGCACTTTAAAGAATGTGCAGTTTCTCCTTGATCCAACGATGGTCGGGTCCTGCGCTTGGATCTAACGTCTGAGATCTGTCCTCCTCTCCAGTGCGTTCTTCTTGAGAATTGACGGCCATCGGGAATTCAGGAAGAGATCCAACGAACACAATTGTTGCTCTTCCCCGATTATCACTGCACCGCTGATCATCATTGTTGTACTCACACCATCATCACTACTGTACTTGCCATCAATGAAAAATATACGCTTCCTATAAAACATGCCAACAATCCTCTGTACATTCTTCCTATACTCATGCCATTCATTGTCTGTTAAATATTTGCCAACAATCTCCCCCTTTGGCATTGATGGCAATACAAGCACCCACCTGCATTCAGACTCGACTCTCCTCCCGAACTGTCTCCCATTAGGACTCCTGCATTCAGACTCGACTCTCCTGCATTCAGACTCGACTCTCCTCCTTAACTGTCTCCCATTCAGACTCCTGCATTTGGACTCGACTCTCCTCCCGAACTCCTTTCTCCCCCTTTGACACCAATGTCAAAGAAGAAACATTCTTCCCCTGATCTTGTTGCAAAACATACTCCCCCTGTCGACTATAAGCATCTTGGAAATGCACTAGATATTCAATAAGTACCCCCCCTGACCAGGTGAACATATTGGACACAAGAGATTATAACCCCCAACTTTTGACTAAGATATCCAAAAGGGGTCGCTGCTAATGGTTTAGTAAAGATATCAACAATCTGTTCTGTAGAAGGTATATAATTCAGTTGAACAATTTTGTTTGTAACTTGTTCTCTGAGAAAATGGTACTTGATTGGAATATGCTTAGTCTTGGAATGAAGAACAGGATTCTTGGAGACACTAATGGCACTGGTGTTATCACAATGAATTGGAATGGGATCAGTGTAATTTACCTTCAGATCTGCAAGAGTTTGTATCATCCATAAAATTTGTGTGCAGCAAGTAGCAACAACAATGTATTCTGCCTCTGTAGTGTATAATGAAATGGACCCTTCCTTTTTACTAAGCCATGCAACTAATGAGTCACCCATAAAGAATGCTCCTCCACTGGTGCTTTTTCTCTCATCAACACAATTTGCCCAGTCTGCATTTGAATAAGCAGTTAATTGGAAATTCTGATTTCTAGGATACCATAGACCATAATTCATTGTTCCCTTCAAGTATTTAAATATCCTTTTGACAACTACCAAATGACTTTGTTTAGGAGAAGACTGAAAATGACCTACCATTCCAACAACTTGCATTATATCAGGACAGGATGCTGTGATGTACAAAAGACTGCCTATCATAGAGCGATATGTCCTTTGATCAACATCAGGTGAGATATCATCTTTACTCAGCTTGCAACCAACCACCATAGGTGTGCTAACTGTAGAAGAATCTTCCATCTGAAATTTATTCAACA
>ML776914.1:1080626-1104708 GCA_009831015.1 Picea engelmannii | reverse complement strand
TGAGGACAACAGTCCTCCCGAGAACCTCCCAATATCCCTATAACATAAATGAACATATAAACATTCAACTACACAGATACATCAATTCTTACCAATCTTTCTTTGTTCTGTACATCTGGTCATCTTCTAACTGTTCTGTAATTCATTTCTTCCTCTGTCTGTTTAGCAGGTTTTCTCTGCATCAACTTATTCTGTCATTCTGTTCTTCTTCAACTTGTTCTGTTATTCTACTCTGCATTTCATCTCACACTGCACATATGCTCAATCTCATCCTACGCATCCTCTCATTTTATTTTTCTTACAGTGTTAATCTTTTCTCATACAGAACAACCAACCACACACAGTCTGTCTCATTTTATTTTGTATACACCCACGGCGGTTCCACTTCCCATCTCCTTAGGCAACAAAGAAGACAGCTGTCTGAGCAACTAAAACGCTAACTGATTCACAATCATGAGTCCATTTCACTAACAGATTCGTAATTGAGGAGTTAACTATGAGAGAGAGCAGTAGCCCTCCGATCTTTGTTCAAATTCACCTGCACCGTTGGATTGGTTTCATGAGATATTGCATTCATTTCGGAATTTCTGTGGCCAAGATTAGCACCTCTAGTTTCTACCTCCATCTTCCATCGATGTGATCAATGGCTATGACCATGCGCTTATGCATAAAGAACTTTCGTTATTTCTCATTTCGTGATTTTCAACATTATGCTTCGTTGACCCCAAGTCAGCGAAATTTTGATCGCTTGCCACATGTCCTATGATTCCATGGTCCAGATCAGATCTTGATTCACCGGCTACAATTGAATCGCGATTTCGCATATCGCGATTTCGACATTCTTGCTGCATTGTTTTCTTTGCCTCTCCATGTCGCGATTCGCGAAACTCCGATATGGAGTTAGATCAACAGTTCAGATCTGATCTTGATTCAACGAATGAGATTGAATCACGACTTTGACATTCTTGATGTTCGATGTCTTTGTCACTTCAGAGTCCCGATCCACGAAACTCCGTAATGGAGTCGTATCAACGGTCTAGATCACATCTTGATATGACGACTCAGATTAAATCACGATTTCACATATCGCGATATCGGGATTCCTGTGGATGATATTACTTGACATCTCCAACTCTCGATCCTCGAAACTCCAACATGGAATGGAATCAACGATCCAGATTCAATCTTAATCTGACGGCTCAGATTAAATCACGATTTCACATATCACGATTTCGAGAGGTTAGGGAACATCGTTCCTTTGACTCTCCAGTCAGCGAACTGACGATCTATCCCCACGTGTCCTACCAGTAAATGGACAGTCCTCCATCTTTCAGAATTTTGTAAGCCCCGCTACTCCTTGCACTTTAAAGAATGTGTAGTTTCTCCTTGATCCAACGATGGTCGGGTCCTGTGCTTGGATCTAACGTCTGAGATCTGTCCTCCTCTTCAGTGCACTCTTCTTGAAATTTGACAGCCATCGAGAATTCAAGAAGAGATCCAACGAACATAGTTGTTTCTCTTCCCCGATTATCACTGCACCGTTGATCATCACTATTGTACTCGCGCCATCATCACTACTGTACTTGCCATCAATGAAAAATATATGCTTCTTGTAAAACATGCCAACAATCCTCTGTACATTCTTCCTGTACTCATGCCATTCATTGTCTGTTAAATATTTGCCAACACTGATAGGGACTTTCGTTGCATGTCATTTTTTCTTTGTCTATTATTTCCTTGATCCTTTCTTCATCCATCAAAATGGGGTCCATTGCTTCCTTCTTCTTACCTCTATCTATATCCCTCTCCATATCTCAGATCATCCTTAGTGTTTCCCCCAGTCTCCCCATGCGCACAAAGTTATTTAGCTGTCAGAATCCATTGTCACCACACCTTTATCATGCAATAAAAACTTGATTGACGTGTAGAGTGATATAATATACCTTCCTCTTTGACCCTTCAGAAAATCGTTCTCTGCAACAATGTATGATTTTTCAATATCAACTGTAAACTCAGAAATGAATCCTGCAATAATGTTGTCTAGATAGAAATCGACTATGCGCGTGAATCTATTATTGAGTTTTTTTAGTTGCACAATATTTTAAGTAGTCCATTCTACTGGTCTTATTTGATTATTTGGGTGATTTTCCTTCAATCTCAATATCCACTCCTATAGAAAATGTGGAAATTCACAGAAAAATGCCTCATGAAGATCAATGAATACATACCTCTACAAATATTGGCGCGGTGTATACTTAGGGTTTCTATAGTCTCTCAGTGCAAACTTGAGCTCTTTTGTTTTCAACCATCATTTGATCTCTTGTTTAGTCAGATTCCATGGTATGAACCACATTCCCTAGCGTAATTCCAAATGGTGCGATAAATATGCATTTCTTAATGTTCAAGGAAATTTGACATTGTCTACACCTATCTAGAATTAATCCTAAAACTTCAACATGATGTTCAATAGGATAAATACTATCCAATCATCCAGATAAACATCCAAAAATTTATGTATAAAGTCTTTAAATGCAACTACCACTACTCTTGAAAAAATAGCAGGGGCATTTTTCAATCCAAAGGGCATCATTGTGTATTAATATGACCCCCATTCTGTGGAAAATGTAGTATTATGATGATCCTCTGGTGCTATTCTGATTTGGTGATACCCTGAAAATCCATCAGTAAATGGGTATGCTTCTTGTCCTCCTACATTTTCCAATACCTTATCTGCTAATGGAGTAGGGAAGGGATCTTGCAGACATGCATCATTCAACTTCCTCAAGTCTACACAAATCCTTATCCTCCCATGCTTCTTCTCCTGAACTACCACGGGGATAATCCACTCAAATTCTTCAACAAGTTCTATTATACCAACCTCTAACATCTTATCAATATCTACTTTAACTTTCTGTTTATATACTGGATTCAACCTATATGGTCTTTTTCTTATTGGTCTAGAATTTCGTCACAAAGAAATCTTCATTTCTCCAAGTTTTCCTCCCACCCCTTTCATTTCTGAAAACGTTGTTGGGAATAGATCAATGTATTCACACAATAGTTATGCTATTATTTCCACTGTCTAGTTGTCCCAATAGTCACCAATACTTGTAATTTTTGGGTTCTCTTCTATTCCAATATTGACTTTCTTTATATTAAGTGGTGCAAAAAATTATTCTGACAAGTTTTCCCCTTCAACTATTTTTATTTGAATATCGCACAAGTTTTCTTCTGTGACATGGTAACAATGTATCAACTGTCTGACTATTTCTCGATTGTGATTCTGATAAGATGTTACAATTTCAACTTCAGGTTCTTCAAAAATATTTTCTTTATCAACTTCATTGTTGCATATATCACTATATTCTCATGTTCAAATGAAAATGTGATTACAAATTTCTGCTACAAATCTGCCCAATTTATAGTTCCTCTGCGTAGTCCTAGTTATGTATACCAATTTCTTAGTATTCCTTCCAATGTCTGGATGACGTGATGTGACCATTCCTTGTTTGAAAACACAGGTATTCCAATAGAGGATGAACACCTTGAGTAACCACTAACACAACTAGATTAAAGATCAATGCACCGGTGTTTTTCCGTGCTAAAACCCCTATGGGGAAACATCCACTGCCCCAACCAACATGGCCACTTGGAGCGGTTTATTAATGCAAAATAAAAAAATTACAGAGAAATTTTACAAGAGAGTTTCTCACAATCGATCATCGACAAATAACCCTCCATTCTCCTTAAATATAGATCATGGAAAAATTGGGTGTTAAGCCACAAATCAATGTCCATTAATATCGAGGAGAATATGAACTGTTAGATCACTCTATGTCAGGAACATATCGTGACCGTTAGATTTCCTAACTACAAATGCATACTAATGCATACTAAAGAAACACACTAAGAAACACACTTTTAACTAACTACACATTATACCAAGTAAATATTAACTAACTCCTAAGTGTCTAAATATCCTAACATTCCTTTGGTTGTATTAGTGTCCATTGGGTTATACATCTTTCTATATGTTCTCTTGGCTGTCCTCTTCCATTGTATTTCTCCATATGTTTATTCTCTTGTTCTATGCCAAATTTGATGCACAGTAATCTTTTGCATTGATACCAATCATGGATCTTTTCTTTGTGAGTGCCCCACCAACATGCATGTATTTCTTTCAAGGCAATGTCTAAAACTAACAACCTTTGAATTTCTAGGACTTCTAACACAAAATTTGTTAAGAATTCTTCCAAATCATTTTGACCATGAAAACTTGGAGGTTCTCTTACCTCCAAGCCAATCCATATTAGTACGTGCATCATTCTTGCACATCTTCTGGTAGATATCTCATGTAAGAACTGTTGCCAATTCTCCAGTATTATTCCAGAATCTAAAGCACAAGAACTATTGCTTCTCTAACTAAGAATTCCATCTACTATTGGGTTAATGTAATCTTCCTCACGCGCGGTAGTTCTATAGAACTGGTTTATTTCTTCTATGATAAATTTCTTTGTCATTGGTTCAACATATCTTCCACCTTTTGAAGGGTCTAATGGTGCTATGCCTCTATAATATCCTAATTCAAAAATCATTTTTCGGGTCTTGCTGGCAGCCACACAAGATTTTTGATATTTAACACTTTCGAAAGAGATTACACATTTTTGTAGTTGCCATCACCTCAAATTTGTAAACATTTTTGAGATTTTCAAAATGATTGTTGGATTAAAAGATTTTCTTATTACATTTTTATTGTTTGCATTTTCATTTATTTTATTTTTAATTCATGACTGCAAGCTTGAATTAAACACAAAACTTGGCTTGGTTTAATAATTTTGTGCCTTATAAATATCTTTTAAAAAGCCATCCATATGTAATTCAAATTCAAATCTTATGAAATGGTTGATTAATCCATTATCAATTTTTTTGTTTTAATATGGTTGTTATTTTTTGTTTGTTAATTTGTGCAAGACCTGCGATTAACCTGTGGCTTGAGAAACCGGGACTCAGGGGCATCTAAGCTGTCAAAATCACCCGGGGATCGCACCCGGCCTGAGCCACACCAACCCTTAACATGGTTGGATTTTTTGTCCCCGCAGGTTTCGAACCGGTGAATTTAACATCACGGAGTGTCTTAACAACACACTCCGTCACCGACTGTCCTACACCTCGGGGACTTAATATGGTTGTTATTATTCAATAGTTCATTGTCGAATTGTTTTGGTACATGAAGAGCCTTGGCAAATTTTTGATATTCTTCTCATGATTTAAATGGTCGTATCGACATTCATACCAATGAGTACAGACCTGCTATACTTGCATTTTTGCCTTACCTTGCTGGCTCAAAACATTAATGAAGTTATTCTTTATCTGCATAGGGTTTTGTACTATGTAGTTTTTAGCACTCATCGCGAGATATGGTAAGGAATACAATGAACCCTTTGGTTTTCATTCTCACTATCTAGATTATGATAACCCACATGATATTCTATTTTCATGTTTCCACTCTCCATTCAGACTTGTTTCTATTGCTCGCACAATTGGAACCTGAAACTATTCCAAGTGACCTCTGTTGCATCCTTGTTATTGTGGTCATGGCACCCATCATTCGCGTAGAGACGAACGGATGCCAAGCCTTACTATCCCATGACGATGCTATTGAGGACCTAAAGGATCATGGATGGGATATATTCCTCAAACAATTTGAGGTTTATAATCTTCAGGTGGAAAAATATTTTGCACAAACCTTTGATGGTTTTAGAGCAAAGATTGGAGACATATAGTTAGAATTTACAGAGGATTTCGTTAGCAAAGCAACAAGGCTTCCATCAAAGGGAGAGAGGTGGTTTAAAAATGCAAGGATAGAAGAAGTCCTGTAGAGTTTGTTTATGACCTCCCGTAAAACCACTTGCTTCATAAAAGGTATTCCTATCGCTCTATTAAAACCTAGATGGCATAGTCTACTATTAATTCTCAAGAAATTTGTAACATGTGAAGGTCAATATGGACTGGTATTTCTCTACCATATCCCTTTGCTCATGAATTTCATAGGTTTCGATTTAGATATTCCCTTTTACTTATTGATGAGTCTTTATAAGATGTCCAAACGTTACAAGTGATAGTGTGTCGATTCGAGCCTTTTTCACCATGGATTAGTTAAAATCTTGTTGATGTATCATCTGTCGACCATAGGTGATAGTTGGGAGAAATTTTTGATGAGGAATGGCTTCTCCCTGGCTGATCCTACAACAAACCCTCTTTTAACAACAAATCCTAACTCAGACAAGCCACTGGTTGAAAACCATTTCGGTAATTCAATTAATGGACCAGAGTTTACTGATAAAATCCCTCTAGATAAAGGATCATTGTGTAGGTTTTCACCTGCAAGATTTCCAGAGCAAGTGACTGATGAATTGAAGGGAAATGACCTCTTGTGCCTATGAATGATGCTAGTTTGAACGTTAATGTTAATTCTGATGCCAAGAAACTCTGTAAAGGAACAAAACAACAATGCACATATTTGGGTTTCAAGAACAAGAAGGTCGGTCGCCTAATCTCTAGAAAACTAAGGAAACAAAAGGATACTCATCTAAGCTCGATCGATCTGATTGAGATCGATGAGGGTTTAGATCATGAGATAGAGGATTTTCTATCTCGGTAAGATCCATAAATTCAGGGTTCTAGGAGGGAGGTTATCATTCATACTAAACCATATGATTTCGTGACAAATTTACCACCATGCCTTAAGTGTAAAGAAGGATTCTCCAGTATTAGGCAAGATCTGGAGAAAAAATTAGGTAAGACTAAATCACCCTTGGTCTATTGTGTCCCTCGTGGATCTTCCATCTCCCATTTACACTATGATGGCTGTCTCGATTGGGTTGAGCGTTACTATACCAATGTTCCTCTCTTACAGGCCTGAATTAAAACTTTGAATTCTTAGAATGATCTGTTGAAGCAAGAAAACTTTGATCTCAAGGCACATGCAGAGAGGGAAACTAAACGTATCAAGAGATTTGGAAACATAGTCATTAAGAATATGACTAGTGTTAAGGAAATTATAAACTCTGAACTGTCTGATCCCTCTATGGCAGATTTTTCATGGTAAAACGTTTTGTTGTGATTTCGTTTGATTTTGTTATCTAAGTCAAAATAAGTAGATTTGAATTGTGATTTCATTTACTAAAATAAATACTGGATACAAAATATTCAATTTTGTATCTAGTCCTTTTAATATTAATAATTAGTGATTAGCAATTGTTTTTCTAATATATAAAATTGGTTTTGCTATTATGAGGAAATGGGAGATTCTGCTGCAGATTACTTGAGGAAATATTTTCAATTATACGCCTAAATGATTATTAGTTTCCCCTTCTTTATGTTTTATAAAAACTTTGATTTAATTTTGAATAAACCAACTCTGTTTTGAGTGGTTTCCAATCCACTATTTTTGTAATATTACTTGATTTTAGGAGATTCAACTCTATCCTGTGAGATATGAGTATTTGGATCCTGGATTACTTTAAATACTGTTCAATTTTGTTAGTGAAGGGATCTTTTTTGGAACACATTATGGACATGTAGTTCCCAAGACTATATGGACAAGGTGTTCGCATTTCTTCTTTAGACCAACGTGACACTGTTCCATTTATGTTTTTCCTCGTATATTATGGAATATTAATATGTTATACATCTTTAGTCTCATTAGCATATAATGTTTTGTTTTATTCAATGCTTTAAATTTTGTCTATAAATTGTTGTTTCATATATTATATATGTTATCGTTATTTCTCTTTAATATCATCAATTTATGCTTGATGTTAAGTTGATGTATCATATGAATGTTTCACATTAAAATTTCTTTTACTGTAAACTTTCATCATTACAAGGTCACTGGATCTATATGTTTATCACCTTATTTTTTATATCCTTGCTCCCAAAAATACCTTGAGTTTAGTCTGGATATGTTAGCACATGCCTATTACAGATTTATCTCATAGGAAAGATAGCTGCAAGTTTGAACTGTACAAGGATATAGACACAATATGAGACTAATCTCATGTTAGTTTTATTCACATTCAATTTATGTTATTTATTCATTAGTGAAATAAGACAGTTTAAATTGGCTGTGACTATTATTCTGTTCTTGTTTCAGATTATGTTTTATAGTATCTTTTGAGTTCTTAGATTTTAAATTATTAAATAGAAAATATAAAAAAATATGTGCTTTCTTTATCTAGTTCATAAACAATTACAAAAACATTGATTTCGCAAGACATCCACCAAAACTTGCAAATTGTAAATATCTTGTTCATAATCACATGTTCATATTTATGTTTCTGTTTACCATTTGTAAATAATTAGATTCGTGTACATAGTATCATAGTTATAGCTTTAGGGTATTTTATTTTCTTTCATTACTTTAGGAATTTAGTTGGCTAACAAAGCCATTAAACTCGTTAGGATAGATCACACCAAATGGCTTGGGTTAATTAGACAACCCCGATCCAGATCTATCCTTCTATTTGATGGTGTGTCACATATGCCCGCCAAAAAATGGTGCTAGAAGGAGGCCATGAATTCAATTTATGGCACGTGGAGGTCGCAAGACTCCTCCCCCACACACTCACTCCCCTGTCATAACGCGTAGTCGCTCAGACAACAACATTACACTTGAAACAACAACTACCTCAAACGATAACCCTGAGATTCTCGTTGAACCAATAACACCAGTTCCTTAAGGGGCCAACATCCAAGAAATTGTTCGTCATTCACTAATAAGAACACATAGTGCCTTAGCCCATATTAGAAAACCTGGTAGGCCACTTAATCAACCCCTATATTTCTCGAATATATGAGAACAACTTCAAGGCACTGGTCTACTCTAAAACCCTTTAGGTGATAATACTACCAATCTTATCAAAACACCTACCCTTGGAGTCGAAGGATCTGGTATCCCACCTTCCCCACCTGGTTCATCTCCATCCTCTTCTGGAGGAGATTCTTCAGACGAAGACAGTTCTTCATCAGAACCATCTCATCCTTCGACACCACCAACTCCCATGGAAAATCAAAACAACCCAGCTAGGCCTTGGCTTGATCAAGATGTCATGGTTGTACCCAGACCTCAACACCCATTACCTAAACACCCGGAGAAATGGTTTCCTAAATTTGATCCAGACTCTAAATAATCTGTTGAGGATCACATCAAAAAATTTATGTTGGCCATTAGACTCCGAAGTGTTGAACATGAGGATGTAGTATGCAGATTATTCCCTTATACTTTTGAGGGAAATGCATCCACATGGTATTTTTCCCAGCAGCCCCAAACCATCGTCTCTTGGGACAAGTTTGAAACTTGTTTCTTGGAAAAATTTGGATATGATAAATCTACAGAAGTCTTGGTTATGGAACTCTCCAGTCTAAAAATGAATCCTAAGGAAAAAGTGAAAGAATTTAACCACAGACTTCTCACTTTGAAGAATAAAATCCCTGCAAATTCAATGCCTGCAAAAAGTCTAATTGTTGCATATTATACTAAAGCCTTGCACAATAATATATCCATATGGGTCAAAAGGGCTAAAAATAACACATTGTTAGAAGCTTTTGAGGAGGCAAGCCAAATTGAAAAAGATATATTAAGATTAAAAGAAAATCTTAGCAGTGAAGTTGAAACAACTTCATCTTCTAAAAAGAAAGTAGAAATTCTTGCTAGGCCACCCCAACTTAAAAATCAATTAGAAACTTCAGACCTAGAAACCTTGCAGAAAGCTTTCCAAAAATTGTCCAATCAAGTCGTTGACATGAAGAGATTAGCCGAGGAGGCATCAACAAGCAAAGGAATTTTTAAACCTCCTTTCAGAAAACCTTTTTCTCCCAACTGGCCAAACCCGACCACATATGGTCTTAATTTCAAAATTTTACAGTACGCTTTGCAAACTATCCTAGAAGCACATGATAATTGTTCTTCTACCCCTCCTGAAAGTTCTGAAGACGTAGTTGAGGAAGAAGTACCAGAAAAAGAGGAATCATCTCCCAATGTCTTTGGTCACTTCTCGGACAACATCTTCCAAGAAAATTTCGAAACTGTTCACCCCTACAACAGAAGAAGCAAAACACAAAACAAATCCCCTTCTGAAGTGAATAAAAATGTGTTTCCAAAACAATCAAAGCAAGATGAAAATAAACAAAGCTTAGCAGCCCCAGTTTTAGAATACGATTTGATTGAAGATCTAAAAAAACTGAGAGCCAATATTTATGTTTTTGAGCTGCTGAAATTTCCCCTTAGTTTGCAGAAAATGATTCAAAGTATTGTTGAAAATAGTAAAAACGACAATTCTAGCAACAATAAATCAACAAAAATCGACTCAAACATAGGCAAAAAATTCCCAACTAAAATGACATATGAAGTTCCAGATAAAAAGGATTTAGCAGGAAAAACTGTAGCAAATGTAGATAAAGTTGTTTTAGGGACAACAACAAAAAACCAACAGAATTATGTTGTTAACACTCGGAAAAATGTCCAGCCTTTTTTGTTAACCTTTGAAATTTTTAATAGTCATGTACATAATTTCATGGTCAATTCTGGTGCATCGTCAAATGTGATGGCTCTATCTGTTTGTCAAAAAATTAATGCAGACGTTAAACCTTATAATCTCAAGATCATTCAACTAGATCAGAAAAACGTTAAGGTAATTGGTGATCTTAAGAATGTTTTGGTTAGATTATCGTCCAATCCTAAGGTTCATCAAATAATTGACATTATCATTGTTGATATCCCTGAATTTTACAATTTGTTTTTAAGCAGGGACTGGTCAAAAAAGATGCATGGTTACTTTACCACAGATTGGTCTCATTTGTGGCTTCCTGAAAATGGACAGCCCAACAAAATCAGGATAAACAAAAAATTCTATCTTAATCATACCATGATAGATCTAAATGATGCAAATGAACCTTTCATTGCATCTGCTAATTCGTTTGAAATGAAGGGAATGAATACCTTCTTTGGTAATTTCATGACTGGAATCTCTCCTATTACTGATCCTGGACAACAATTAGAAGTTATGACCTATACTCAGACATTAGTTTTTCCAAGTATACCAAGTACTGCTGACGAAGCCCAAATTTGGTCATTGTACTTTGATGGATCCAAATCCAAAGAAGGAGAAGGCGTTGGTTGTGTACTCATCGATCTTACAGGTAATAATACTTGTATTTCTTGCCAGCTAGAGTTTGAGTGTACTAATAACACCGCTGAGTACGAAGAACTTCTACAAGGACTTAGGAAGGATTTGTATATGGACGTGTGGAAGTTTAGGGTATTTGGTGATTCAAAAATCGTGGTTAAGTAGGTAAGAAATTCCATACATTTCTTATCACCACATCTGAAAAGCTACTAAACTGAGGTATGGAGTTTGATGCAAACATTTTCAGCATTTAACATAAATTCCATTCCTAGATTAAGTAATTCATAAGCTTATTTATTGGCCAATGTTGCTTCTAAACTATTTCCCGTTGAAGGTCTTTCCCCTAATTCATTTTCAATTGAATTATTGTTCATGCCGTCGATCCCGAATAACATCACAAATTGGAGAGTATTCGATGATGACCAGTAGATTATCAACTTCCTACACATGGAAGATACCTTCCAAGGTGCAGTCATTGATGAAGGCACTCATGATGAAAACCTATGAATCTTCACGGTAATATCAGATCCTAGATCTCCTGAATAAACATCTGATCTGGTAAACTCTATCCCCAGATTTGTTGTAAGACTAGAGAAATTTTATGAGTTGCATGATAAATTTAGAGGGATAATTAATTGTAAAATGAATAATTCTTATTTGATTTATGAAACAGTTAATTTAGGAACAAAGGACAATCCTTAAAATATTAATCTGGGAATAGGATGTTCTGAGAAAGAATGATATGATTTTATAAAATTGTTCAAATAATTTAAAGACATTTTTGCCTGGACGTATGATGACTTGAAAACATTCGACCCCAATATCATACAACATGTCATCCCCATGAAACCCCAAGCACAACCTTTTCAATAGAAATTGAGGAAGATGCACCCTAAATTGGAACCCACTGTTAAAAAGGAACTGAATAAATTGCTAACTGCAAAGATAATTTTCCCAATAAGGCACACGCAATGGGTGTCTAATCTAGTCCCAGTAAGGAAGAAAAGTGGTGAAATTCGACTCTGTGTCAATTTTTGGAACCTGAACTGAGCATATGATAAAGAAAACTACTATGTTCCTCCAATGGAACAAATTCTACAACATGTGTCTAGTTTCGAAAGACTATCTTTGCTAGATGGTTTTTCGGGATACAACCAAGTCCTTATGTCTCCTTCAAAACAACTTGAAACCACCTTTCGCACCCCATGGGGCACTTATGCCTACAGAAAAATGCCTTTTGGGCTGATAAATGTTAGTGAAACTTTTCAGAGAGAAATGGATTCATTCCATGGCCCCATTAACCAATCAGTCATGTTCTATCTGGATGATGTCACTGTCTTCTCTAAAAACAAGAAAGATCACTTGTCTCACCTAAGGGTTGTCCTGGAACGATGTCACAAGTTTGACATATCTCATAACCCTAAGAAATCGGTCTTTGCAGTGGAAAAAGGTAAACTACTTGGGTTTTTAGTGTCTAAATATGGAATGATTATTGACCCTGAAATAACCCAAGTTATTGCTAAACTGCCCCCTCCTTCTTCCAAAAACCCCATGCAGTCCCTTTTGGGCAAGATTAATTTCGTCAGAAGATTTGTCCCAAGTTCCTCGGAAATGGTAAGATCGTTACATAATTTAATAGAAAAGTATGTTTTATACCATTGGGGACCACAAGAAAGTTAGGATTTCGATTCAATTAGAAAAGTGATAATAGAATCCCCTTCCTTGACAAGTCTCGATTTTTCTCAGGATTTCACTCTTTATACTTTTGCGTCTGACCGATCTTATGCTTCTTTGTTAACACAGAAAAATGATGAAAACAATGAGATACCCATTAGCTTCATGAGATCAGATTTCAAAGGAGAAGAGATTAACTTCCCAGCAGTAGATCAACATGCATATGCTGTTTTTAAAGCAATGAAACACTTCCGGTCATACCTGCTGAAATCCAAAACAAAGGTTATTATTCCTTACCCAGTTGTAAGAAACCTGTTACTACAAAAAGAACTGGGTGAGAAAGGGAAAAATTGGATGACTTCATTATAGGAATATGACCTCGAAATAACCCCTGCACATATTGTTAGAGGTTAATACCTATGTAAAATAGTGGTTGATTCAGTTGAAGAATGGGAAAGTCAAATCAACACCTTAACGGTAAATCAACATAACGAAAAACAAATCGGTTGTGCACAAGTTACTGCCAATTCTTGGTCTGAGAACATTAAATTTTATTTGACACATGGATATACTCCTCACAATATTGATCCTAAAAAAAGAAGAGAACTCACGCTAAAATACACATCTTTCCAGTTAATAAATGATGTATTATTTCGAAAGAACTTTGATGGTGTTTTTCTGCATTGTTGAGAAAATGAAGAGTTAGAAAGAGTGTTATTTGAACTTCATGCAGGTGAAGTTGGTGGTCACTTCAATGGAGATACCACTACTCACAAAGTTCTAAGAGCCTAGTATTATTGGCCTACTTTGTTTAAAGATGCCCATGCGTTGTGTCGTAAATGCATAATCTGCCAAAAGGTTGCATGATGAGTGAAAAAGGAAGCATTCCCTTTGCAACATGTTACTGTAGATTCCCCTTTCCAGCAATGGGGTCTTGACATCATAGGACCAATTAATCCTTCTTCTTCGCAGCAACACAAGTATATCCTTACAACAACGGATTATTTTACTAGATGGTCTGAGGTTGTATCGTTGAAAGTGGTGAACACAAATCCGGTAGTATATTTCCTTAACTCTCATATCATCGCTCGATTCGACATTCCTGAATCTCTGGTCTTTGATAACGCCTCATACTTTTCATCCCTTGATATGAATGTTTTTTCTTTGGAAAAAGGGATTAAACTGAAGTATTTTGTAAGTTACTACCCTCAGGGAAATGGATTAGTAGAATCAAAAAACAAAAACTTAATCAAGGTTATTAAAAGGATAGTTTCATAAAATCACAAGAACTAGCACAATGCACTATATAATGCACTTTGGGCTAAGAGGGTAACCCCAAAAGCCTCTGTTGGTAATTCCCCTTTCTTATTTGTCTATAGAAGAGAATAAATTATCCCTCTGCATGTTTTACTTCCCTCACTACAACTGTCGCAGAAAGTTCAAGAAGAGGAGTTCCCTCCTCTAGAAAATTGAATAAATACCTTATTAAAACTAGAGGAAGTGAGAACACAAGCAAAGAAGAAACTGGATCAGGATCAACAAATTGTAAAAAGATGGTTTAATTCAAATTCTTCTTCAGACAGGAATTTCGATGTCGGAGACCCGGTTTTGAAAGGGGGAACATACCAAGTTCCAGAATCTGTGGCTGGGACCATTTGTAATTTCTGAAAAATTGGGTCCCAATTCTTTCCATTTGCACAATATGGAGGGATAGCCAGACACTTTCCCAGTGAATGGCCAGGCTCTCAAAAGGTATTTCACCTAATGATTTCAGATCCACCCTTTTGTACATATTTTTAAGTTTCTTTTCTGTTTTGAATTTTGGTTCTTTTCATTTTTCTTGATTTTGATTTCTTTTCCAAATAATCATGTTTGAGTCACCATTTCGTTTGTGGAAGGGGAAATCAGAATTTTTATTCATGAGTAGTAGTTGATGACTCCTGAAAGAACCAGTGTTGTAGATTTTAAAACTCAGATCAACAGAAGTAAACTTTTGTTCAAAACAATGTTCCTGGTTTCACTTTAAAATTACGAGAAGACACGATTATCATTAATAAAATTCTTAACGTTGTCCTTGTTTTAAGGAAAAGAAATCAATTATACCTTCTTGTCCTCGAGATGGTTTCTTAACATAAATCTAAGTGTTCAAATCACGATGAAGGTCATCAAACGAGAAAATAAGTTGGAAAAGATCAAGTTTTGTTTTCAAAATATGAGATTTTCAGCATCACCCCGCTCTCTTGAATATCATAAAGTTTATGTAAATTTGTAAACAAATTATAGAGAGTTGAAAGCACTACAAGGTGTGGGAAGTGTCTGTAAACCCATCGAGGTACTGAATAGGTCCGTTGGTAGTGGGTAAATGCATGCATGATGCCAAGTCAACTTCGTTGGGGTATTGAACAGGCTTGCTGGCAGCAAAGCAATGTCGGGTTTAAGAATTTTTTTAGGTATGTATATTTGGAATTGATCAAAAGTAAAGATGTTATTTATCATGGATGGACAACTCTTAGACATGATAGAGGTGTTAGAGTGGGTTAAATGAATTCCCTTCCGAGGATATGGATGCCTGCTGGCAGTAGTGGCCCTGTCAACAGTATCAGAGTCGGTTGCCTAAACATCATTTCGATCATAATCTAGATTTGATACCAGATTGCATTTTTGACAAAAACACATCTGATGCTAGACTACGTTATTTTCTGAGTTTTGATGAGGATGCTTGACTTGTTGTCAACTGTTTCTTAAAAATTCATTCTCTCTTATTCACCCTAACATGAATTTTCTGGTGATGGAGAGATAACTGCTTCGGCCAGTACGTCTCCATTGTTGGCAGCCACACATGATTTTTGATATTTAACACTTTCGAAAGAGATTACACTTTTCTGTAGATGCCATCACCTCAAATTTGTAAACATTTTTGAGATTTTCGAAATGATTGCTGGATTAAAATCTTTCCTTATTACATTTTTATTGTTTTCATTTTCATTTATTTTATTTTTAATTCATGACTGTAAGCATGAATTAAACATGAAACTTGGCTTGGTTCAATAATTTTGTGCCTTAGAAATATCTTTTAAAAATCCATCCATATGTAATTGAAATTCAAATCTTATGTAATGGTTGATTAATCCATTATAGATTTTTTTGTTTTAATATGGTTGTTATGATTCGATAGTTCATTGTCAAATTGTTTTGATACATGAAGAGCCTTGCTAAATTTTTGATATTCTTCTCATGATTTCAATGGTCGTATCAACATTCATACCAATGAGTACAAACTTGTTGTACTTGCGATTTCGCCTTACCTTGTTGGCTCAAAACATTAATGAAGCTATTCATTATCTGCATAGGGCTTTGTACTCTGTAGTTTTTGGCACTCATCGTGAGAGATGGTAAGGAGTACAATGAATCCTCTGGTTTTCATTCTCACTATCCAAATTATGATAACCCACAGGCTCTATTATTTTCATGTTTCCACTCTCTGTTCAGACTTATTTATGTTGCTCGCACGATTGGAACCTGAAACTATTTTGAGTGACCTTTGTTGCATCCTTGTTATTGTGGACATGGCACCCATCGTTCGCATAGAGCCTAACATATGCCAAGACTTACTATCCCATGATGATTCTATTGAGGACCTAAAGGATCATGGATGGGATATATTCCTCAAAAAATTCGAGGGTTATAATCTTCAGGTGGAAAAATATTTTGCACAAACCTTTGATGGTTTCAGAGCCAAGATTGGAGACATACAATTAGAATTGACAGAGTATTTAATGAGCAAAGAAGCAGGGCTTCCATCAAAGGGTGAGAGGTGGTTTAAAAACACTAGGATAGAATAAGTCCCGTGGAGTTTGTTTATGACCTCTTGTAAAACCATTTGCTGCATAAAAGGTATTCCTATCACTCTGTTAAAACCTAGATGGAATAGTCTACTGTTAATTCTCAAGAAATTTGTAACATGTGAAGGTCGATATGGACTGGTCTTTCTCTACCATATCCATTTTATCATGAATTTCATAGGTTTTGATTTAGATATGTCCTTTTAATTATTAATGAGTCTTTATAAGATGTCCAAATGTTACAAGCGACAAGGTGTCGATTCAAGCCTTTTTCACCATGGATTGGTTAAAATCTTATTGATGTATCATCTGTCGACCATAGATGACAGTTGGGAGACCTTTTTGATGAGGAATGGCTTCGCCCAGGCGGATCCTACAACAAAACCTCTTTTAAGAACAAACCCTAACTCAGAAAAGCTAGTGGTTGAAAACCATTTTGGTAATTCAACTAATGGACCAGAGTTTACTGATAAAACCCCTCTAGATAAATGATCACTGTGTAGGTTTTCACCTGCAAGATTTCTAGAGAAAGTGATTGATGAATTGAAGGGAAATGATCCTCTTGTCCCTATGAATGATGCTAGTTTGAATGTTAATGTTAAGTCTGATGCCAAGACACTCTATAAAGGAACAAAACAACAACGCACAAATTTGGGTTTCAAGAACAAGAAGGATGGTTAGTTAATATCTAGAAAACTAAGGAACCAAAAGGATACTCATCTAAGATCGATCGATCTGATAGAGATAGATGAGGGTTCAGATCATGAGATAGAGGATTTTCTAGCTCAGGAAGATCCATAAATTCAGGGTTCCAGGAGGGAGTTTATCATTCATACTGAAAGATATGATTTCATGACAAATTTACCACCATGCCTTAAGGGTAAAGAAGGATTCTATGGTAGTAGGAAAGATCTGGAGCAAACAATAGGTAAGACTGAATAACCCTTGGTTCATTGTTCCCCTATTCGATATGCCATCTCCCCTGTACACTGTGATGGTTGTCTCGATTGGGTTGAGCATTACTATATTGATGTTCCTCGCTTACAGGCCCGAATTAAAACTTTGACTTCTCAAAATGATCTATTGAAGCAAGAAAACCTTGATCTCAAGGCACATGCAGAGAGGGAAACGAAACGTATCAAGAGATCTGGAAATTATAGTCATTAAGAATATGACTAGTGTCAAGGAAATTATAAACTCTGAACTGTCTGATCCCTCTTTTGAAGATTTTTAATGGTAAAATGTTTTGTTGTGATTTCATTTGATTGTGTTATCTAAGTCGAAATAATTAGATTTGAATTGTGATTTCATTTACTAAAATAAAGACTGGCTACAGAATCTTCGATTCTGTAGCCAGTCCTTTTAATAATAATAATTAGTTATTAGCAATTGTTTTTCTAATAAATAAATTTGGTTTTGCTATTCTTAGGAAATGGGAGATTCTGTAGCTAATTACTTGTAGGAAATATTTTCAATTATACACCTAAATGATTAGTAGTTTCTCCTTGTTTATGTTTTTATAAAAAAATTGATTTAATTTTGAATAAACCAACTCTGTTATGAGTGGTTTCCAATCCACTATTTTTGTAATATTACTTGATTTTGGGAGATTCAACTCTATCCTGTGAGATATGAGTATTTGGATCCCAGATTACTTTAAATACTGTTCACTTTTGTTAGTGAAGGGATCTTTTTTGGAACCCATTATGGACATGTAATTCCCAAGACTATATGGACAAGTTGTTCACATTTTGGCTTTAGACCAACGTGACACTGTTCCATTTATGTTTTGCCTCTTATATTATGGAATATTAATATGTTACACAACTTTAGTCTCATTAGCATATAATGTTTCATTTTATTCAACGCTTTAAATTTTGTCTATAACTTGACGTTTCATATATTATATCTGTGATCGTTATTTCACTTTAATATCATTGATTTATGCTTAATGTTAAGTTGATGTATCATATGAATGTTTCACATTAAAATTTATTTTACTATAAACATTCATCATTACAAGGTCACTGGATCTATATGTTTATCACCCTGTTTTTTATATCCTTGCTGCCAAAAATACCTTGAGTTTATTCTGGAGATGCTAGCACAAGCCTGTTACATATTTCTCTCACAGGAAAGATAGTTGGAAGTTTGAACTATACAAGGACATAAACACAGTATGAGACTAATCTCAGGTTAGTTTTATTCGCATTCAGCTTCTGTTATTTATTCATTAGTGAAATAAGACAGTTTAAATTGGTTGTGACTATTATTTTGTTCTTGTTTCAGATTATGTTTTATTAGTATCTTTTGAGTTCTTAGATTTTAAATTATTAAAAATAAAATATAAAAAAATATGTGCTTTCTTTATCTACTTCGTAAACAATTACAAAAACATTTATTTTGCAAGACATCCACCAAAACTTGCAAATTGTAAATATCTTGTTCATAATCACATGTTCATATTTATGTTTTTGTTTAGCATTTATAAATAATTAGATTCATGTACATAGTATCGTAGTTATATCTTTATGGTAGTTTATTTTCTTTCATTATTTTAGGAATTTAGTTGGCTAATGAAGCCATTAAACCCATCATGATAGATCACACCAAACGACTTGGGTTAATTAGACAACCCTGATCCAGATCTATCCTTCTAGTTGACGGTGTGTCACATATGCCCATCAATAGGTCTTCAATTTTATGATGGATTGATTGTCAAATACCTAATCCAGTCCCAACAATGTTGGATAAGGTGTATTATTTTCCCCAATATCAATTACCTCAAAATTTTCCATAGTGTGCACACCATATAAAACCACTGGTATGCCTTACAATCGACCAATTGGTATTACCCTATGTTGGTTTGCTAGTTTCAGCTGAATAGGTGAATAACCCAGTGTAGGTTCCCCCATGCATTCCCATGTTTTATTAGGAAGAAAATTTACCTCAGATCCCAAATCTAATATGATGTCACCCATGCCAAAATCTCCAATATTTTCATTTAGTCTAAACTCTCTATTTGTTCTTGTTTTCCTATGGACATGATTTACTGTCTTTTGTTCTAGTTTCATCTCTTCTTCAAGATTGCATTTTTCTAACATACTTTGTAATACTTTTATAGATGTTCGATCATTCAATAACTTCAAGAAAGACGCCAAAAATTTTCTTAGATTAGTTACATGTTATGAAGAATGGCCTCTGCTGGTATTATCATATGGATGAGACATATCATATACTAGTCCATCATATCCTGGCTGTGCATTTGAGGTAGAAGCAATACTCTCCTACAAAATTTCTTGTCCGGCTTGCTTGAATGTCTCTTTTCCCTTGTGTGCATAAAAATGTTGTTGAGGTGTTGTATTTTTTCTAACCCAATGATGTTGGTTCTAATTATGATTTACTGCATCTGCTCCTATTTTGGTTCCACCTTGAGTAACTACATTAATATTTTTCCCATCATTTCTAGTTTCCACGACAATCCATTGGATATTCCGGTTATTTTGATTCATTTGTCCTGTATCTTTATCAAAAGTATAAGACATTATTCTGTAGTATGATTTGCAATGTGACAGTACATGCGTGTTGTTGGTGGCTATGGAAAATCCCTTGCATAATGTCGTGGTTTTTGGAAATTGTGGAAGGTTACTGGTCCTATGCCTCTTCAAAGTCCTCCTCTATTTCCTTGATTGTCTGTGTGTGGTGTAGTATACTGTGGTACTTGATTATATTGTGGTGGCACTATAGACTACTGCACATTATTATACTATTGTCCATGTTTTCAGTCATTAGTTCATCTTGCATCCTATAAGCATCTGAGGTCCTCTCCTTCATAAGTTCCATGGTTCGACAATCCTCATCCTCATGTCCTACAAACTTGTAGAAATTGTAGAATGTACTTTTAGGAACTGCTTGGTATTTTTTCATCATTAGACAATTATAAGGATCATGTCCAGGTGTTTTACAGAGTTCAAACCATAATCCTCTTGTGGGTAAGGGATTCGAAAATCCTGTTGGCAAAAGTTTACCAAGTAGCGTATGCTTGTCATTAATTTCAAGTACAACAGTGGAGATGGAAGGATAAGAAGGATAAAATCCCTTGGGGATTCAGACGTGAAAGCTCAAGAGGAAAAACAATGAGGAAAACGCACACAACAAAGCTCAAGATACATGAGTTTGCAGAAGAGAAGGAAGACAGAGATCCAGTGACCGTTGGATCCCATTCAAATTTCCCGAAAGGCCGACAACCATCCGATCTGCAGAAGCTACGAGGGAGATAAGCCATCGAGAGATCAGAGTTCTCAAGGTCGTGAGAACTGGGACATTGAAAGACTCGATATCCCAACATAATCGGGACCGTCCATCTGGGAAGGATGTGTGCCAGAGATAGAAGAGATATCTCGAACTTGGGGGTTCACAGAATAAAGGCCCAAGTATTGGGTGTTCAAAGTCGCGAGGCGCGAGGACACGAGGTGCCGAAGTGATGAGAAGATCATGACCATCCATCTGGGAAGGACGTGTGGCAGATATCGGAGAGATCTCGTGAACTCGGGGGTTCGCAGGATAAAGGCCCAAGTATTGGGTGTTCAATGTCATGAGGCGCGAGGACGCGAGGAGGTGAAGTGGTGAGATATTTATAGCCGTCCATCTGGGGGGACAGGTGGCGAGAGATCGAGAGATCTCGCGAACTCGGGAGTTCGCAAGATGAGAATCCAAACATTGGGTACTCCAAGTTGCGAGGTCGCAAGGTAGCGAGAGAAGGATAGCCATCAGATCCAGATCACAGGAGAACCGTTGGATCTGCGCGGGGGATCACACGTGGCGAGAGATCATCATCTCCCTGACCGGAAAGTCAAAGGAACGGCGAGATGCGAGATTGTGATTTAATCAAGGACCGTTGGATCAAGAGGACGCGTGGTGAAAGATCAGAGCACCATAAAGCTCCATCTCGGAGCCTCGCCTATCGCGACTTGGAGTGACAAGAACCTCCATCACAGGAATCGCGAGATGCGAGATTGCGAGAAGATCAGGACCGTTGGATTACCAAGAAGTGATCTGGACCATTGATTCTCTGCATGGAGTATTGGGGATCGAGATATTGAAATGCCAAAATATTTTGACATCAAGAACTCTGAAATCGCGATTTGATCACAGCCGTTGGATAAGAAGTGATTTGGACCATTGATTTAACCTCTTATCGGAGTTTTGGGGATCAGGATTTGTATGTGATAAAAACTCTGATCGCCAAGAGTGCCGAAATCGCGATGTGGGAAATCCCGATTGGATCTGAACCGTTGGATCTAGTATTGATCGGAGGGTCACTGTTCTCTCTCATAGTTAACTACTGAGTTTGGATTCTGTTAGCAAAATAGACTCATGATGACGAATCAGTTAGCGTTTCAGTTGCTAGGACATGTGTTCTTGTTTTGGCTGAGGGAAGGTGAAGTCAAACCATCGGGGAGGTATGCATAAAATAATATGAGACAGATTGTGGAAGGTTGGTCATTGAGTATGTGAAAAAGAATGAAACTGTAAGAAAAATAGACGAGAGAATGCGCAGAAGGGGATTGAACATAAGAGAAGAATGACAGAAAGAGCAGAAGAATAGCAGAATGACAGAAAGAGAAAATGTAGAGCAGAATAATTGAACAAGTTGAAGCAGAGAAGAAGGAGAGCAAAAAAATTGATGGAGAGCATACCTGCTGAACAGACAGAGGAAGAGAAGAGCAGCAGAATAGTGAATAGAAGACTAGATTTATAGAACAAAGAAAAATTGGTAAGAACTGATTTATCTGTAAAGTTGAATGTGTATTTAGCCATTAATATTAAAGGGTGGTTGGGAGGTGCTCGGGAGGACTGTTGTCCTCAGAGGTTCAAGTGGGTTCTTGAACACACAGAGTTGTAGCTTCCATCTGGTTTCAGCCAGAGAAACCAGGGTGGCAGGGTGGTGCTAGGGAGAACAAGTGTTCTCTGTTATATAGGTTGGAGCCTGTGTGACTGGAAGTTGGTGCTTCCATCCAGTTGGTGCTGGAACATTCAGGAAGTTGGTGCTTCCATCCAGTGGGTGCTGGAATATTCAGGGAGTTGGTGTTTCCTTCTAGTGGGTGCTAGAGAAACCAGAGAGTTGGTGCTCTCAAACAAGTTGCAGCTTGTAAAACAGAGGTAGCATCCTCACATTGAGTTGGTGCTCAATTGTAAATGATGTACAAAACTGAAAAAGTCTGCCTATCATTTCAAAGAAGAAGAGGTTTTCTCCCTTTATGGGTTTCCTCGTGAAAATCTGTGTCTGTGTGTACTTTATGTGTGACTGATGGTCTTTACTATTACTGTCCATATGTTTTATATTGTTGATGACCACATGAAGAAATATTAATAATGGTTTAACAGACTTAAAATTGTTTAAGATCACATACAACTGATTCACCCCCCCCCTCTCAGTTGTTTTAGTATTTCCAACAATTGGTATCAGAGCGGGTTCCTTTTATTTAAAGGTAGATATGTAGGCTTAAACATGACAAGTCATGAAGGGACTTCAGCCTCTAAGCCCCCTCTGTTTGATGGAACAAATTTTGCCTTCTGGAAGATTAGAATGAGAACATATTTAATGGCCTTGGGTGTTGATGTTTGGGATGTAGTAGAGACTGGATATACAAAGCCTGTTGTGCTAGCCAACAAGGATGATAAGTTAGAGTTTAGTTTTAACGCTAAGGGGATGAATTCTATCTTGAATGGACTTGTTGAAGCTGCGTTTGTAAAGGTGATGCATCTTGATACTTCCAAAGCAATGTGGGATAAACTTATTAACAGTTATGAAGGAAATGAGAAAGTAAAAGGTGCTAAAATTCAAACCTACAGATTGAAATTTGAACAACTAAAGATGAATGAAGATGAAACAATTAGCAAGTATTTTTTAAGAGTTGAAGAACTCGTAAGTTCCATGAAGGGTCTAGGTGAGACGTTTGATGACCCACTCTTAGTTCAGAAGATTTTAAGATCCCTTCCTGATAAATTTAATCCAAAAGTCTCTGCAATAGAAGAATTAAATGATCTCAAAACTCTGTCCATTGATCAACTTATAGGAACTCTAACTGCATATGAAATGAGAATTAACAAGGATAAATCCAGTACTAGAGAAGCATCTTTTAAAGAAGACAAGAATACTGATTCATAATTTGATGACATTGAGGCAAAATTTGTGAGAAGGTTAAAGAAAGGATCAGGAAAATATCAAGGGATTTTTCCCTTCAAATGCTTTAACTGTGGTAAGATAGGTCATTTTGCATCTAAGTGTCCCCATCAGAAAAAGGACCAGAACTCTGATGATGAAAAGAAGTACAATTACAAGAAATATAATAAGAAGAAAAGTTTGGTTGCAAATAA
>ML776914.1:1054539-1076789 GCA_009831015.1 Picea engelmannii | reverse complement strand
TGATATCTTTACTAAACCATTAGCAGCAACCCCTTTTGGATATCTTCGTCAAAAGTTGGGGGTTATAAACTCTTGTGTCTAATATGTGCACCTGATCAGGGGGACTCCTTATTGAATATCTGGTGAATTTCCTAAATTATTATAGATGACAGGGGGAGTCTGTTTTGCAACAATATCAGAGGGAGAATATTTCTTCTTTGACATTGATGTCAAAGGGGGAGAAAATATCACTTTCGTTTGAACCGAAGCATAATCATTTCGAGAACAGAATTGAAAAGCAGAAGCAGAGTCGTTTCGGGAGCAGAGTCGAGTCCGAAAGGCATTTGGGTGCTTGAGTTGCCATCAATGACAAAGGGGGAGATTGTTGGCAAAAGTTTAACAAGTAGCATATGCTTGTCATTGATGGCAAGTACAACAGTGGATATGGCAGGATAAGAAGGATAAAATCCCTTGGGGATTCGGACGTGAAATTTTAGGAGGAACAACATTGAGGAAAACACGCGCAACAAAGCTCAAGATACAAGAGTTTGCAGAGGAGAAGGAAGACATAGATCCAGTGACCGTTGGATCCCATTCAAATTTCTCGAAAGGCCGACAGCCATCAGATCTGCAGAAGATGCGAGGGAGATAAGACATCGGGAGATCAGAGTCCTCAAGGTCGTGAGAACCAGGACATTGAAAGACTCGATATCCCGACATAATCGGGATCGTCCATATGGGAAGGACGCGTGGCAAAGATCAGAGAGATCTCGCGAACTCAGGGGTTCATAGGATAAAGGCCCAAGTATTGGGTGTTCAAAGTCGTGAGGCGGAGAAGTGACGAGAAGATCAAGACCGTCCATCTGGGAAGGACGCATGGCAGAGATTGGAGAGATCTCGTGAACTCGTGGATTCGCAGGATAAAGGCCCAAGTATTGGGTGTTCAAAGTTGCGATGCGTGAGGACGTGAGGCGGCGAAGTGGCGAGAGATTTATAGCTGTCCATTTGGGGGGATAGGTGTCGAGAGATTTATAGCTGTCCATCTGGGGGGATAGGTGGCGAGAGATCGAGAGATCTCGCGAACTCGAGAGTTCGCAGGATGAGAATCCAAACATTGGGTACTCCAAGTCGCGAGGTCACGAGGTAGTGAGAGAAGGACAACCATCGAATCCGGATCACAAGAGGACCGTTGGATCTGTGCAGGGGATCACACGTGGCGAGAGATCGTCATCTCGCTGACCGAAAATTCAAAGGAACGACAAGATGCGAGATCGCGATTTAATCAAGGACCGTTGGATCAAGAGGACGTGTGGTGAAATATCAGAGCACCATAAAGCTCCATATCGAAGCCTCGCCTATTGCGACTTGGAGTGACGAGAACCTCCATCACAGGAATCGCGAGATGCGAGATTGCAAGAAGATCAGGACTGTCAAATTACCAAGAAGTGATCTGGACCATTGATTCTCTGCATGGAGTATCGGGGATCGGGATATTGAAATGCCAAAATATTTTGACATCAAGAACTCCGAAATCGCGATATGCGATTTCGTGATTTGATCACAGCCATTGGATAAGAAGTGATCTGGACCATTGATTTAACCTCTTATCGGAGTTTCGGGGATCGGGATTTGTAAGTGACAAAAAATCTGATCGCCAAGAGTGCCAAAATCGTGATGTGGGAAATCCCGATTGGATCTGAACCGTTGGATCTAGTATTGATCGGAGGGTCATTGTTCTCTCTCACAGTTAACTATTGAGTTTGGATTATGTTAGAAAAACGAACTCATGATGACGAATCGATTAGCGTTTTAGTTGCTAGGACAGGTGTTCTTGTTTTGGCTGAGGGAAGGCGAAGTCAAACCGTCGAGGAGGTATGCATAAAATAATATGAGACAGATTGTGGAAGGTTGGTCGTTGAGTATGTGAAAAAGAATGAAACTGTAAGAAAAATAGATGAGAGAATGCGCAGAAGGGGATTGAACATAAGAGCAGAATGACAGAAAGAGCAGAAGAATAGCAGAATGATAGAAAGAGAAAATGCAGAGCAGAATAACTGAACAAGTTGAAGCAGAGTAGAAGGAGAGCACAAAAATTGATGGAGAGCATACCTGCTGAACAGACAGAGGAAGAGAAGAGTAACATAACAGTGAACAGAAGACCAGATTTACAGAACAAAGAAAAATTGGTAAGAACTGATTTATCTGTAAAGTTGAATGTGTATTTAGCCATTAATATTAAAGGGTGGTTGGGAGGTGCTCGGGAGGACTGTTGTCCTCAGAGGTTCAAGTGGGTGCTTGAACACAGAGAGTTGTAGCTTCCATCTGGTTGCAGCCAGAGAAACCAGGGTGGTAGGGTGGTTCTAGGGAGAACAAGTGTTCTCTGTTATACAGGTTGGAGCCTGTGTGATTGGAAGTTGGTGCTTCCATCCAGTTGGTGCTGGAACATTCAGGAAGTTGGTGCTTCCATCCAATGGGTGTTGGAATATTCATGGAGTTGGTGCTTCCTTCTAGTGGGTGCTAGAGAAACCAGAGAGTTGGTGCTCTCAATCAAGTTGCAGCTTGTAAAACAGAGGTAGAATCCTGACATTGAGTTGGTGCTCAATTGTAAATGATGTACAGAACTGAAAAAGACTGCCTGTCATTTCAAAGAAGAAGAGGTTTTCTCCCTTTATGGGTTTCCTCGTGAAAATCTGTCTCTGTGTGTACTTTATGTGTGACTGATGGTCTTTACTATTACTGTCCATATGTTGTATATTGTTGATGACCACATGAAGAAATATTAATAATGGTTTAACAGACTTAAAATTGTTTAAGCTCACATACAACTGATTCACTCCCCCCCCCCTCTCAGTTGTTTTAGTATTTCCAACAAATCCTGCTCCCAAATACTACGCAAATGTTGGGCACTCATTTTTGTGGTTTCCTTTTGTTCTGCATAAGGTACACCAGACAAATTCCCTCTTTTCCTTTCCTTTGTTCTACATAAGGTACACCAGACAACTTCCCTCTTTTCCTTTCCTTTTTTATGATTCAACTTAAATGTCAGATTATTAAGATCCTCTCTCAACTCTTCTATAGATGGATTTGTATGTTTATATTGATTCTCTTCCAATTGTAAGGTTTCTTGCAGAGCCTCGTCCTAGGTCTGCAACTTATGTTTCCTCAATGGATATTTAAAATGTGGCAATAATGATCTTATGAATAGTTTCCTATGTTGCATGTCTATTATGGGATATTTCAACTTACCTTTTAATCTCTTGAACTTCTGATCAATTTTCCAAACCGAATCTCCTGGATTCTGTTTGATTTCTATCATCTCATTTATATATTGATATTTTGAACTTGGTCACTGGAACTCATTTATTAGTTCCTTCTTTACATCTATGACAGTTGTAGGTGCTCCTTGTGGACATTTTAATGCTAATCTCAGAAACTAGTCCAGTGCGCAGTTTTTGAATTTAATTGTGAGCTGAGCCACTTTTTTGTCTTCATCCATGATCTGTTTAGCTTCCCAAATATTTTCTCAAATAAATATATGTTTCTCTAGGTCCTCTTACCCTTATCCATGAAATTTTGGTAACCGAATGGTCGGATCTGCTCCTGCCATTGTAAAATTTGTGGTACTACCTCCATGTTGTATAGATAATTGACTATTGCTAGTTGAAATCATACTTCGATTTGAATTTCCAATGGTCCCTTGACCTATTGGACTCCTTCTTCCACTAATTACTAATTTTTTAAAATATTGTTTTGTTCTTGATGTCTTAGTCGCATATGGGGTCGTGGGTTCCACACTAATTCTGATTTGGAATGGAGTTCCTTCTTCTGTGTCAAACCCTTGACCTATGTTTTTTTTTTCATATGTGGCACATAGTATTTCCTCAATATTATCCATAACATGGAGATACTCTACCTCTTATTCATCACTTTCCAATCCTTCCCTCTTGGTTATTACTCTCTTTTTCCTATTAATATTATATTGGTAGGGTCTTCCGTTGCATGTCATTCCTGCTTTGTCCATTATTTCCTTGATCTATTCTTCATCCATCATAATGGGGTCCATAATTTCCTTATGCTTACCTCTATATAGATACCTCTCCATGTCTTAGATCATCCTTAGTGTTTCCCCCAATGTCCCCATGCACACATAGTTATTTAGTTGTCTGACTCCATTGTCATCACACCTTTATCATGAAGAAAAATCTTGATTGACATGTAGAGTGATCTAATATACCTTCCTCTTGACCCTTCAAAAACTCGTGCTTTTTATCAATGTATTATTTTGTAGTATTGACTACAAACTCAGTAATGAATCTTGCAATAATGTTCTCTAGCCAGAAATCGAATGCGCATGTGAATTTGTTGTTGAATTTTTGTAGATGCACAATATGTTTAGTAGTGCATTCTACTAGTCTTATCCTATTAGTTGGCCAAGTGTATTTTAATATCAATATCCACTCCTACAGGAAATGTGGAAATTCACATAAAAATTTCTTATGAAGATCAGTGAATATGTACCTCTCCAAATATTGGTGTAGTGTATACTTAGGGTTTCTATTGTCTTTTTGTGCAAACTTGAGCTCTTTTGTTGTTATCCATCATTCTATCTCATTTTTAGTGGGATTCCATGGTATGAACATCCCCTTCTAATACTTCATTGTCTTCGCTGTTATTCTCAGCAAGTCCCTTCCAATATGTTCTTATGGGTTCCAATTGGAAAAACAACCATTTGTTGTAGGTTTCTGGGTTGACCTGGGTCCTACTTTAGGTTTCCAACAAAACCCCGCAAACCATCGACCCTTATGAATACCAAAAGAAAACACTATGCACAGAGTACACAATGTAGTCTCACCCGAGATGGTTTATGGGTGATTGTAGAACCCAAATATTTGCAATATTGGAACGGAGACTTCTGTTGGTATGAGAGACATTATTTATACCTCAAACATATCATATTTATTATTATACTACATCAATACATCATTACATCTCAGATATACCATTTAGTAATCATATACATTCATTAGGGTTTATTTTGTAGTACTTATCCTGTTTACTCTAATGTGCATTGCATTTTACTACTAACATATTAATTCATTCATCATAACTAAAAAATCACAAGAAATGAGATAAACATTCCACAAAGAGACCCAAATGTACTGTGGTTCACCCCCCTGGGCTACTTCCATAAAGATCTTGCTTTCTTGGCTCTTTTATTATTCTGCATCAAGGTTATAGCGTTGCACGTATTACATTTGAGGATGACAAGATCGAAGTAAGCTCCACAACTCATGATCTATGAACTTACCCTTGATTACACTACATATATATGTCTATATGTCTCTATCTCATCATATATATATCACCTCTAATACATAATTATCTATCCTCTATCTCACAACAAATATTTATATTACAAAAAAGGGGTTTATTACCCGTTATAAAATTGATCTAAACCCGAACCCACTAACCCTATCTAGATTAGGTTTGTCCAATTTCTAACTCCCTGATCATGTCTGGTCCAAAATACAACCATTTTCCTCGTTGATCTGCATCCTTCTTCCTTTCTTTTACTTTCCTAGTTTCCTGACACTGCTTTTCCCTATTTTCCGGCACACGATCCTTCTTTGATCTATTTCCTAACTACCTTCATTAATTACCGTAATTTTCCCCAAAATGGCCTGCACCAACATGTGATATGCCCTATCCTCATGTGAATATTGAAATTCACTCCTTCTTAATAAAATTTTGGACTATATGATGCTTCCTTTCTTAATATTCCCACCATTCCTATACTTTCAACTCTTTTCTCAAGAAGGAAAATGTTCTCACCTAGACAAAAGAAACCAAATAATGCTTCAAATATATAAGGAAAATTTTGGTCTTTCTTCCTATCCTCTTTCCTCCTTTTGATGCGATTTCACTCATATTATACACCTTGGTATCTAAAACCTCCATGGGATTCTTGTTGAAAATAGAATCAAATGTGTCATTTGTTACATCAGCCACATCTTCCTCCCCTACAAGGTCAAGTACATGGAAATTGAAAATTAATTTTTGGTTCTCATATTTTCTACCATGAATCTTTGGAATTACATGTTGAATTGGATAATATACCTAATAATTCATAATAATACCCTTCACTATCTCCTCATCCTATAGGAATTTGATATTTAATTTGTTAATAAAAAATCCAATAAAGGCATGGTTGTGGATGAATACCTAGTTGATGCTCCTCTCTTGGAGTTTCCCCTCAACCATGTGGATGAAGCCTTTTTTGATGAATATATATTCCAAATCCAATTATCCACCATTATCACCCATGAACGGTAAAAACACATGTTCATATAGTTATCTAAAGGGTATTATGAGGGTGGTACATAACCTTCTGAGAAGTGTCATATCCACATGGAATCCTTGCATTATGTCATAATTAGGGGACATTGGATAATAGTTATTTTGATGGTATCCTTATTTGATGCATCAACCCAAAATGATATAAGGATTTGTTTAATATTTCCACATGGGGGTTTGTGGTTGTCTTTTTGGGTGGCATGCCACGTCCTAAAATATCATTCATGGGATTTACTCATGGTCGAACCTAATTCATGACTATTTCTATTATTTTGTAGTTTCTCTCAATGCTAGTCTCATGCCACCAATACCTCTTTACACCCCATATCACCACTTTGGCCATTTTCATCTTTAATTCTTGATATCATTGGGAAAATTAACCTTATCTCCTTATAACACCATCCGTTCATCTTAATTTACACCAAGTATTTCACAATGTGGGTTGAGGGAATTCCCTTACAAAAAGACTCGAATTGCACCATGGAAATGTTCATTTTCATTCAAGTCATCTATTGATATGGGGTGCCTCACATAATACATTCCAATAATAGTGGGGCCTTCAACAACCATCAAATGAAAAATATTTGCGAGAAGTACAATATCCAACAATGTTTTTCATTTCCTTATTAACCCCAAGATAATGTTTAATAATTCCTTAGTCTACATGCTTAATAATACTATTTCTACCTCCAGAAGGAGTTAGCACTTGAATATATTTCTTTATATTTAGGGATATTTCACTTGCATGTGCACATTGGTAGGTGTCACCTCATTTTCTTTAACATATAAGGTAGAAGTTGTTCTCCCCCATGAGGCCAAGATTACCTCTCTCCATGTCACCTCCTTTTCCTTGACTCCTAAGAGTAAGGTTCTTTCCACTTACCTCATGAACTAATAAATTATATATGAGCATCACCTTCAATCTCTCCAACATAATAATATGCATAAGAAAAGGTTGGCTACTTCTTACAAATAGAAGGTTCAACCTCATACTTTTGGCATTAACAATCTAGTGTTCAAAATGTATTTTCTTTATGAAGCAAAAGGTAAAATATCTTTGAAATAAAAGGGAATGGTGTAATATCCCTCACCAATCTTTTGATGTGGTTTAGGACCTTTGACAAACACTTCCTACTTCTATTACAAATTTCCCTTCATTGCTGTAACAATTTATGTGTATTTATGGGTGATGACTTTCGTCAAACACTTAGGTTGTAGGTTCTATTCCACTACAATGAGTTTTAGTGTTTTTTGTTTGGTTTCCCCACATGAATTTGTAAATGCTGGGAAAGGTTTCAATGCCATTTAGGTGTTAATTGTATATAAAAAACATCACAACCAAATACCCAAGGAATATCTTGAATAAATATGATATAACAACAAAGGAATATCTCATAAAAATGTTGATTTTATTTAGTTAAACCTGGCCTATTACAGCTGGGTAAAAATGTTGGTAAAAATAAATCCCCACTAAGAAAATATACTCAATACAATCAGTAAATAACAACCATAAAGTGATATAGATTTGCTACAAATAAAATCAACCTCAATAATAGCGAAAATCGACCTTTATAATGGAGAAAATCAACCCTCCTCTAGCACATAAAGTGTCCCCACAAAGGAAAAGCATCCCAGTTCTAAGAATGCACCCTCCACACTATAATACACCCACTTTCCAAAATAAACACAACGACCAAAACTGGAATTCATCCCACAAGAGTAACTTGGCCCCCAAGCTAAGAAAACACATCCCACAATACCCAAAATCGCAGCCACAAACTAACTTGTCCTCCTCAACAAAATTGTCCTCAACCAAAGAAAACCTTGTTTCCAAATGATGAAATCTCAACAAAAATGAAGCACAATTAAAGATCCATATGATTTCTCCTCTATGATCAACTAGGGTGGATAGTTTCACCACTGAACCCAATCTTCTTCTCTAGGGTTTTTCATCCTAAGAGCCAAAGCTACAAGAGCTCTCTCCAATTCATTTTTAGAAAAGAACAATGCATAATGAGAGAGGGGGCACTCATTCCTCTTTTTTTTCCTTGTTCACCCTTTTTTTTTACCCTTTTACACTTAAGTGACTTTTTAATTTAACTTTAGTAAAATCACTTTATTAATTTATTAACCGTTTTACTCCAAAAAGTGATTGATTTGACTTTAAAGTATTTTTGGGCACCGAAAGTCACTTTTTATCCTCTCATCCATTTAGAGTTCTTCATATCGGTTCCAATGAACTATTACACCAAGATAAACCTCTCATATAAATGATTAAAATGACAACCTTAGTGCAATCCATTAAATAATGCCCATTAATACTCCCAAATTATGGGAATGGTCGAAATGCAACGAAATCAAAATATGACTGTGAAAGAATGATCTTGATGGTGAAAGATGATAAGAGGACCTATGAAAGCATCATATAACACCTCCAAACCACCCTATATCAATTTTAACCTCAAATTACCCCTATGGGCAGGTTGTCATAAACCCATAAGGTTATCTAGAACTGCAGAGTAAGGATATTAAAAAATGGGGACATTACAATCCTCCCTTCCCAAATATTGCTTGTCCTCAAGAAATGCCATAAAAAACCTATGATCAACAAGTTGAACCAAACTGAAACTGAGAGTGATCCCCGGATCCAAAACCAATTTGAAAGATGTGGAGCACCTACCATCCGCAATAATGTCCTGCAATTTACTAACACAAGAGGCCTCCTGAAGGCCACCAAATAGTAGAGAAATCATATACTGTGAAGACTCAATCCACCCCTCATAGAATCGTCCTCCTAGGAAGCCAATACAATGCACTATAAAAATGATCTCATGATAATAAAAACTGACTCTCTCATCTACATGACCTACCAAACTATCAAACCATCTAATCCTAGGGTCCCATTCTAGGTCTTAGGAAGAAACCACCATGTTAAAGTTGTGCTACTATGATCATAATTGTCTACCCTCATGTTTATACTACATCCTTGTTGACGGGCGAAATTGACCTTCTGTCAACTGAGAGAGTGGAACCGGTCCGGGGTTGTCTAATAACCCAAGTCGTTTGGAATGAACCACCCTGACGGGTTTAGCGGCTCCGTTAGCCGTTCTAAGGTTCTAGGAAAACCAAAGAGAAAACTAATCTAAACTAACTAAACTAACTAAAACAATTAAAACAAACTAAACTAACTACTCTAAGTAAAACAAACTAAAACTAAATAAAACAAAATAAAACAAAATAAAACAAAATAAACTACTCTAACTATTCTATATACAATCTACTAATTAATATTATACTAAATATAATCGATTATCTAATTACTAACTGCAATATCACTTATTCACACAATGTACAATATTCACAACTTGCAAATTTGAATAAAACCTGAAAAACTCATTTGCAATCTGCCCTAAGACAGAGAAAGGTATTTTTTTTTTTTTGATTTTGTAATTTTATAAACAAGAAATAAAACTTACTGAAATTAAACAATCTAATATACTAATTCTACATATATATCTAACTACATTTATATCTAAACTAAACTACTAATAAATACACTAAACAAACAAATAACAAACTGACCTGGAAACGCTCCAAATTTGTCCTGTGTGTGATGACTTCGAAGCTGGTCGGAGGAAGGAAACTCGCACCGGATAATCCAAAAGCTTCTCATAAATGATAGGTTGCACTGCTCTTTGAGTTGTTTACAACACAAACAAGACATAAACAATCATAACAATTATATGATTTATAAATCTCTGCAATAAGGGAAACCTGTTATGCAAAAACTTATACTTGATAATTCAACTTATGAAGAAGAGAAATCTGTCATTCACAAATTGGATTAAGCAATTTCTATGTTTCTTAAACACTTGGAAGAAATCAGATATGGATTATATTGATTAAATTATATCATTTGCAAAATACTAAGATAACTAAATTAGTCATTAACCAAATGCAAATAGATACACATAAACATAAAACAAAATATTGATATTATGAAAAGCTAAAGTTGTAGCAGAATATCAAATTCTGTCTCAGTCTGTATTAAAATTCCATATCCTTGTTCTCCCACGAATGAGGATGATTATTATTACAAAAATAATAAGTATTTATAAGTCTCTCCACAGGGTAAAACCTCCCTGTGGATAGTATCAAACTGTTTACATAATCTGGGAAGATATTCCCAAAATTAACTAAACTAGGAAACTAGAATGAAACCAAAATGTTTCAAATATCCTCTAACTTCTCATCAAATCCAATGCAATTTCGAATTCACCTGTAATGGACCAAAAATAACAAGTTAGAGAGATATTTTATTAGCAAAACAATAAAAAATTGATTCTACAGACTTAGCTACAAAATCATCTGATTCTGTAGCTAGTCTAAAATAACATACAGAATCGGAATTAAAATCAAATCGAATCTTTGAATGAGGTTTAATTCAATTGAAATCCAATAATTACTTGAGAATTAATCAAAATGATTTTATCATTTAACATTAAACAGGATCAAAATTGATTCAACCAAACACAGAGATAGGAATACTCTGTTCTTCTGTTACCATAAAATCGAGTCTTTCATAATCGAACAGTAACAAGACTGTTTCACATCCAATTGAAATCGATAATGAAACATATCGTATATGATATGATCCAATCCAACAAAAAAATTTTCCACTCATTCTAGATGTAATCGATATAGAAACAAGATTCAAATCATTTAATGGAATTCAAAGATAGAAATATTTTGTTTCGATTATTGTTACAAGTCGGGTAAATGAAATCTTATGTAACAACATCATAATCGTGTCTCAACAAATCGAATGAGATCGTTTTGATATTCAATCGGAAACATAACAAATAGAAAATGCTTTGTTATACTTGCATCGAACAGGATGATCACGATAACTGTGAACGAATTCAAACCATAACCGACACATAACCAAAAACGTGATAGGATCAATCAAACAAGATTTGTCATAGATTTCAATTATTGATTCTTGCACAGTCAACAGACAGGATCGATTAATTTTGATCATGATCGTTTTAATCAAACGAATCGTAACAAAGTTTGACCAATTCATTTCACAAATCTAAAAAGCAAAGTATTAATTAGAATCTGAAATCGATTCATAAAACGAATTTGCCAACTTAGAACAAAAACAAATCAATTTAGCTAAGGATTTTCACCCAATTGTTATGATTCGGATTCATTTCCAATTCGAGCATGGATGTCATTTAACCGTATTGTTTTCGTCAAAGAAACATGATCAATTAACTTGGAATCAATCAAATATAGAACAGTATCGTAACAGGTATCCTCCCGAAACATTTACCAGTTATAGAATACCAATGATAATGAAATCGAATCCGAACAAAATCGTAGCAATCAAACTTAGTCAAATCGTTTATCAACTATAGCACACGGATCATAACCAAATCCAATCTGAGCATGATATAAACCAAATCATTCGAAGGAAAACTATTAATTTTTTCACCTTAACAAGGTAAGCCAATCAATCAAATTCAAGCAAAGATCACTCAAATCCAATCAAAATCTACTGATTGCTAAACTGGGAATAACCATATCATATATTGAATCAAGATTTTTTTTATTCAAAGCCAGTCGATATATAGAATGCATGCAATGTAACAGTGCCATTCAATGATGTGAACAGAGTTGTTTGAAACTGAAATCAAATCATTATATAAACCTAGATTATTTACAAAAACAAATGATATCATAACATACCTGTGTAGCGACGAGGCTGCTCAATTATGCCAGCTTGGAGTTTACAATAGCCATGGCTGATTCCACATTTTTAAACAAGCTGGAGCCGGTCGTCTTTTGTTTCTTATTTGTCGCTTGTAGCTTGGCCTTTTGACTGGTCAGGGCTGTAATCTAGTCCTTTAGTGACTGAATCTTTGACTGGAGTATTGGGACATTATTATAATATCGCTCCAACCATGAGTTGCATTGATCACAGGGTGACACTGTAGGTTTAGACAGAGTAGAAGAGGGTTTGGGAAAATAACCGAAGGTTTCATAAGGCGACTTAATGCCTGGGTAGTTAGGGTCGTCCTTTAGGCAAGGGTATAGGTTTCACAAGGCGACTTAATGCCTGGGTATTTAGGGTCATCCTTTAGGCACACAAACCTTGCGAATAGGGATATTCTCTAGCCAAGAAACGCTCCACTTCCAAATCAGAGTCCTCACTCAACACGATAGGGTTAAGCTCGATAGGGGGTTTTGGCTTATTTCTTGCGATCTGTGAAATCAAACATGCATTCTTCTTCCCTTTAGCATTTGCAATGAGGTTTGCCTTGGGATTTTTTCCCATAGGCTTAACAGTCTCAACACTCTTAGTCGCAGTGTGGGGTAAGTTGATAGGAGGGTCGACCGAGGGTTTAGGCAGAAGGACATGGTAGGGCACTGGGGGTACAACCTTGACCTCACTCACCACAGGTTTGTCAACCTCTGTAGGGCTCGAATCCTCGAAACCATTCCGAGCAACAAAATTGCTCCAACTATCCCCGTGCAAACTCAAATGACAGACAAAAATAAGCTTCACCAACCCATAATGAAAAAGGCTACTATCAGCCTGGTGTCTTTTGTACTTCTTCGACATTTTAAACATGCTTCTATGCAAATAATAGGGAATATTGAGCTGATAACCCATAAAAACCATAAGAAAACACAGGTGGTGTAGGAACACAAACCCGTAGCGACCTTCGCAGGTCACAAATTGCTTGATTATCATCAATAAATCATGCCAACATTGTTTGAGCATAGTTACGGGAAAAACTTTATCACAGGAAGTGATTTTGCGTGACTGAAAGAGCAGTGTCCACAGGACCTCTTCGACTTTGCAATTCTTGGACCATCATTGTCTAGTGGTAGGTAAACCCGTAGCAAGACTGATAAATTTTTCATCAATTTCCAATTGTATATTGCCGACCTTGGCTCGACAGCCATTGAAGGTCATATAAAATTGTCGAACCACGCAAAGGTTAAAACCCTTGAAACGTTCCACGAAGGTAAGCCATCCATCGTCTTCCAAATCTTGGTGGGCATTATCAAACATCAACGGGGCCTGTTTGCCATTGGGTTCAACTCGCACGACTGGTTCCATGGAGTTGAATGCATGGTAAGGGAAGGGTTCAAACACATACAGGAGTAGAGCTATTTGGTCTAACAACAATGAACGAGCAAAAGGGGGTAAGCGTTAATGTGCACATGCAAGGGTGGTGGAGTCATTCACTGCCATGCAAAACACTTATGGTCAAAGTACAACCGTCAATATAGTTGTTCAATTCATAATAGTGGATCATCCATTAAGTCAGGTGTACAACTAATCAAATGCAATATGCATACCAATACACGCTAACACTATGCCATAGTGTTCAAAACATTTGACGTATAAATCAACACCAAAATCATTCTGCGCCAATGTATATAATCAAAATTTTAATCAAAGTGCTAAAAAAAATTCATATAGTTGACAAGCCATTAAGTCATGAAAATATTATCATAAGGATTGGATCATATATATAAAAACAAAAATAAATCATAACCCCTATGCAATTCATAGAACCAATGATAAGGCATGCCATAAAAAGTGTAAATCCAAATGCTCAATGCCTCACAAACTTAATAAAATCAAGTTATGCAATCAATATAAAAATGTCCAATGAGCATAGTTTAAAAGTCCTTTCAGCCACATAATGATAAACCAAAGGTAAGTGAAATATAAAATATCGATAAAAAGATCATGACAATTCAGATGATGATCGAAATGTGACTTCGAAAGGAAAAGTTTTCACGCTTACAGTTGTGAAAACTTACTGAAGACAAATTTACAAATGTCGCAAGAGATGAAAATATTGTCTATTTGAAAAATGCGACGAAAAACTTGATGTACGCAAGACATAGGTGTAGGCATCTTATAGGATCATAAAGAAAAAATTGATTTGGCTGCCAACAATGGTGACACATTGGTAGAAGAAGTTATCTCTGTCAAAAGAAACAAATTCAGATTAGGACATCAAAGAAAATTTCAACTAAAAAATAACAATAAGAAAATCGTACTAACATCATTATTAATCATTTTTTCCCAGCAGTGTTTTAAAAGATGAAAACTGATAACAATCTTAAGGTCAACAAGTCATGATATTAAAGATAAAATCTTCAATATTGTTGGCATAGCCACTGCTGCTAGCAGGCGTCCATAGCCTCGACAGGGTTTCCATTTAACCCACTCTGACATCTGTATCCTGTTAAGAACTTCTAGATCATCATAAAGGACATTAAAGAGGTTTCTTATATTTTTTTGCAGATTTTCATGTACCCGACATTGCTTCGCTGCCAGCAGGCCTGTTCAATACCCCGACGAAGTTATCTTGGTGCCATGCTTGCATTTACCCACTGCCAGCAGACTTGTTCAGTATCCCGGTGGGTTTACAAGCACTTCCCACAGCTCTTTATTAATAATTTTATTTTGTTTTTCTTTTGTAGATATATAGCTGAGCGGGGTGACGCTGAAAGTCTTGATATTTTAGCATCTTTTAAACCTCATCAGAATTTTTATTTTTTTTATTTTTTTAGCACTGTCCTTTATTTAGTTCTAGAGATGTTTTATTTCTAAAACACTTCCTATGACAGGGAGATATCTTTTGAGTCATTCCTTTACGGAAAAGGGACAGCGTAAAAAGATAATAGATGATCATGACGAGCTTTGCTCATAGATTGAAATAAAAAAACTTCTTTCAAACAACACAATTTTCCAACATAGACATCAGTTTCAAAGATATACCATTGATGTTTTTACAAATTTTCAGAAGTTATTTCAGCGAAGAAATTTTTTCTATCGTCTTTGTCTGAATGGCTCAATGTATAGGTATGTGTATGTCCAAAAACACAAATTGATCAATCAAATCAAAATAAAAAACAAAATCAAACGAAAACGCAAACAAAAGAAAAAATATATACATAATATACAAGGGTAGTTATCAAGCAAAGTATCTCTTCAGGGCTTGTCCATTCACCGGATAGGTGTCAAGCTGCCCTTCAAGATTCTGCAATCGAAAAGAACTAGGACCCAACTTTTCAGCAATTAAAAATGGCCCAAGCCATAAGTTTTGAAATTTGTGTGCTCACCCTTTCCTTCGTGTGGTTTGTCCCACTTCAAAACGAGATCGCCTACTTCAAAATTCCTATCAGAAGCAGAATTAGAATCGAACCAGTTTTTAATTAATTGTTGATGTTGATCTAACTTATGCTTAGCTTGGGCTCTTACTTCTTCTAACTTCATCAAAGCATTAATTCGACTTTCTAAAGGGGGACAATCTTCTTCTTGGACTTTTTGTGACAACTGAAGCGAAGGAAGAAGAATGTGAGGTGGAAGAATTGCTTCTCTGCCATAAATGAGGAAAAAGGGGGAGTTACCTATAGCGGCTTTGGGTGTTACCCTATCATCCCACAGTGCGTTTAGCAGTGCATTGTGCCAGTTCTTGTGATTTTCAGTCACGGTTCTCTTGATCATTTTAATCAAGTTCTTGTTTGTCGATTCTGCTAAGCCGTTGCCCTGGGGGTAGTAACTAGCAGAATACTTCAGCTTTACTCCTTTTTCCAAAGAAGACTCGCTCATCTCAAGAGAAGAAAATTATGAAGCATTGTCAAAGACTAGACAATCAGGGATACCGAAACGAGTGATAATATTCGAGTTTAGAAAAGTGATTACCTGAATGGTGTTAACAATTCTTAGCGCAACAGCTTCAAACCATCGTGTAAAGTAGTCTGTGGCTGTCACAATATACTTGTGCTATTGCGAGGATGGAGGGTTAACAGGACCTATGATGTCAAGGCCCCATTGCTGGAAAGGAGAATCTACTGAGATGGGTTGCAAGGGAAAGGCTGGTTTTTGCAACCTCTCTGATGCTTTCTGACAGATGATACATTTACAACACAAGGCATGGGCATCCCTAAAAAGCGTGGGCCAGTATTAACCGACTCTTAAAACCTTATGAGCAGTGGTGTCTCCACCGAAGTGACCACCAGCTTCTCCTGCATGCAACTCAAGCAAGACTTTTTCTGCTTCATCTTTTTCGAGACAATACATCAGTACGCCGTCAAAATTATGACGAAACAGTATACTGTTAACTAGATGAAAGGAGGAAGACTTTAGTCTCAACTCTTTTCTCTTGGTGGGGTCAAGGTGACGGGGTGATGATCCATGTTCAAGACAGAATCTAATATCGTTGTACCAGGGACTAACGAGGTTTTGTGTGCAACAAATCAAACTTTGATCGCGTTGTTCTAGGTTTGACGTATCACTTTCTTCTTGCTGTCCTGTTTCTGAATCAACAACCAATTTACACAACCCTTGGCCTCTCACGATCTGAGCTGGGGTGATCTCTAAGTCATACTCTTGCAAGGAGGTGACACAGTTAGCTCTCTTCTCTCCTAACTCCTTCTGCACTAACAAGTTCCTTATGGCAAGGTAGGGGACAATGACTTTCATCCTTGACTTCAAAAGATAGGACCGGAAATGCTTAAGTGCTTTGAAAACAATGTAGGCTTGCCAATCGACCGCTGGGTAGTTACGTTCAACACCTTTGAAAGAGGAGCTCATAAAGGCGATGGGTACTTCGTTGTTCTCAGAATTCCTCCGAGTTAGGACTGCGGCATAGGAATGATCAGAGGCACAAGTATAGAGTGTAAAATCTTGAGAGAAGTCAGGGCTCATGAGAGACGGAGCATCTATTATGGCCTTCTTTATAGCATTAAAAGATTGATTTTTTGTGGGTCCCCAATGATATTGGGTGTCTTTCTTAATCAGGTTCTGTAGAGGCCTGACCATTTCGGAGAAACTGGGGACGAATCTTCTCACGAAGTTAATCTGGCCTAAGAAAGAATGCATGGATTTCTTGGATGTAGGAGGGGTAAGTTTAGCGATGACTTGAGTCCTCTTGGGGTCAATAATCATCCCATCACTAGAAACAATGAATCCTAGTAATTTACCCTGTTCTACTGCAAAGATGGACTTTTTGGGATTCAAGGAGATGTCGTATTTACGACATCGTATCAGAACGGCTCATAAGTGAGCTAGATGATTGTCTTTGTTTTTAGAATAAACGGTCACATCATCCAAGTAAACTACGACGGAGTGATTGATCAAGCCTCGAAAATCAATGTCCATTGCTCCCTGAAAGGTAGCACCAACATTAATCAATCCAAAAGGCATTTTGCGATAAGCATAAGTGCCCCACGGGGTACAGAAGGTAGTTTTGAGTTGGTTTGGTGGAGACATCAGGACTTGGTTGTATCCGGAGAAACCATCCAATAAAGATAGCCTCTCGGAACCAGATACCTATTGCAGGATATGTTCCATGGGTGGGACAGGATAGTTGTCTTTGTCAGACGCTCTATTAAGGTTTCGGAAATCGACACAAAGTTGAATTTCCCCATTTTTCTTCCGAACTGGGACAAGGTTGGACACCCATTGAGTGTGTCTAACAGGAAAAATTATTTTAGCACTTAGGAGTTTATTCAATTCTTTTTGAACAGTCGGTTCTAGTTTAGGGTGCATTTTCCTCAGTTTCTGTTGGAAGGGTAAGGTTTGGGGCTTCATCGGGATGACATGCTGTATGATATTAGGATCGAACGTTTTAAGATCATCGTATGTCCATGCAAAGACATCCTTGAATTATTTAAATAATTTAACAAAAGCAACTTTTTCTTGTCTAGAACATCCCAAGCCTAGATTGATGCACTGAGGATTTTCACTAGTTCCTAAATTCACTTTTTCATAAGATAACGAGGAACTATTAGTTTTACAATTGACCGTCTTTTTAAATTTATCTTCAAAATCATAAAAATTTTCTAATCTAACTATGGATTTGGGTATGAAAGTTACCATGTCCGATAGAGCTTCAGGAGATTTCGAATCAGGTATTACCATAAAATCGTGCAAATTGTCGTTGTGCATGCGTTCATCTATCACTGTGCCTTGAAAGGTTTCTTCCATGTGCAGAAAGTTAATGATCTTCTGATCATCGTCAAATACTCTCCAGTTTGTGATATTGTCAGGAATAGATGGCCGAAACAATAGCTCGACGGAGAACGCGTTTGGGGATAAACCTTCTGTAGGAAGAAGTTTAGAGGCTACATTATCAAGTAGATCTGCTTCAGCATTATTTAATCTAGGAATGGAATTTATATTGAAAGAAGACAAATTTTTCATTAAACTCCATACCTCAGACTGGTAACTTTTGAGATGCGGGGAAAGACAGTGTATAGAGTCTCTTAACTGCCTAACCACTATTTCAGAGTCGCCAAATACAACCAGGTTTTGAATGTTCATATCCAAGGCTTTTCTGAGACCTTGCAGTAAAGCCTCATATTCTGCAGTATTGTTAGTACATTCAAATTCTAGTCTACAAGGCATTAATGTCTTGTTACCTACCAGATCGATAATGATGCAACCTGCACCAGCTCCTTCTTTAGACTTAGAACTGTCGAAATATAGAGACCAAATTTGGTTCCCATCGGGCACATGGGACTGTTGCATAGAAGTTGTTGGTTGCATATATGATATGATCTCGGACTGTTGTTCTGGATTGTTGATAGGTGAAACCTCAGCCATGAAATTTCCGAAGAAGGTGTCCATCCCTTGGACTTCAGGTGAATCAGCAGAAGGTGTATATGGTTCGTTGGGATCATTCAAATTTGTAACCGTGAACTTTAGGTAATGCTCACGATTCACTCTGATCTTGTTAGGATTACCGTTCTCTGGAAGCCATAAGTGAGACTAGTCTGTTGCGAAGTAACCATATAGCTGCTCCGACCAGTCCCTTCTCAAAAACAGACCATACACTTCTGGAATGTCCACAACAATTATATCAATAACCTGATGAACCTTAGGGTTAGACGATAATCTAATCAATACATTTTTTAGTTCGCCTATAAATTTAACATTTGTCTGATCAGGTTGTATGATTTTCAAAGTGGATGGTTCCACTTCAGCGTTAATATTTTGTCAAACAGACCAAGGCATCACATTGGATGATGCTCCTGATTCCACCATACAATTATGCACATTTCTGTTGAAAATCTCGAAAGTTAAAAGAAAAGGAGGTACATTCTTGCGAGTACTAAGAGTAGTAGCTTGTGGTTTTTTACTCACAATTTCTAATGCTACTTTATCTACATTATTTACATTATTTACAGGAACTACATGAAGGCTTCCTTTATCTTGAGGATCAGGATTATTTTTAGTGGAAGTCTTCTGTGGAACTTTGCTTTGCACAACCTTGTTACCAATTGAATTACCATTCTTGTCGTTCTCTAAAATATTTTGCAACATCTTTTGTAACAAAAATGGAAACTTCAACAACTCATAAATAGAAATGTTAGCCCTTAATTCTTCAACAACATCATAGTATAACTTAGGGCTGACATTACTCTGTTTAGTTTCTGCTGATTTAGATGGCTTTGGAGGTGAAGTTGTAGTGTTCTCGGTAGAAGGCTTGTTTGTTATCTTACTCCTAGTGTTATAAGGGTGAACAGTCTCGAAGTTGGCTTGGAAGATGCTATCCGAGAAGTGTCCAAAGATGTTTGGAGAAGACTCTTCTTCTTGAATTGTTTCCTGTTCGACTTCCTCCTGAGGGATATTGGGAGGCATCAAGTTATCTTGGGCTTCTAGAATTGTTTGAAGGGCACATTGCAAACTTTCTAGGCTAAGGCCTTCAGGGTTTGTATTAGGTCGGTTAGTGGGAAAAGGATTTCGGAAAGGCAGTTTGTAGGGTACTTTACTCGAGGAAGCTTCTTCAGTTGACCTTTTTAAGTCTATAACTTGATTCGACAGTTTTTGAACAACTTTAGTTAAATTTTCCAAATCATAGTTTTCAGGTTGTGTTTTTCTTTGTGTAGGTCTGGGGAGGATTTCAATCTTCTTTTTGGAGGAAGAACTAGTTTCAGTTTCGTTGCTAGAAGAGTCCTTAAGACTAAGTATGTCTTTTTCAATCTGACTAGCCTCCTCGAAGGCTTCTAACAACGTGTCCTTTTTAGATCTTTTAACCCAAATAGATATACTTTGATGTAAACGTTTAGTGTAGTAAGCTATTACAAGAATCTCAGCAGGCATAGAATCTGTAGGGATTCGATTTTTAAGTGTTAAGAATCTTTGATTAAAATCTTTAACTTTTTCTTTTGGGTTCATTTTTAAGCTTGAAAGATCCATGACTAAGACTTCCAGAGGTTTACCATCTCCGAATTTTTCCAAAAAGCATGACTCAAACTTTTCCAAAGACACGATGGTATGGGGCTGTTGGGCAAAGTACCAAGTGGATGCATTACCCTCGAAAGCATAAGGGAACAGCCTACATACAACGTCTTCATGTTCAACATTGCGGAGTCTAATGGCTAACATAAATTTTTTGATATGATCTTCAACTATCTGTTTTGAATCAGGATCAAACTTGGGAAGCCATTTCTCTGGATGTTTAGGTAAAGGGTGTTGGGCTCCAGGTACAACTACAACATCCTGGTCCAACCAGGGTCTAGCAGAGTTGTTCTGATTTTCCATTGGGGTAGTGGGTGTGGAAGGCTAAGAAGGTGAATTTCCTTCGTCAGAAGAGGAATCTCCTCTAGAAGAAGAAGGAGATGAGGGAGGTGGTGAAGGAGGTATCCCAGATCCTCCTGTAGCAGGATTTGTGATTGGATCTGTAGGATTCACAGTGAGGTTAATGTCACCTAACTGTTCTCTGATATCAGAGAAGTCTAAAGGTTGACCCCACGGACGGTTTGGTTTCCTAAGACGAGATAAGGCACTATGTGTTTTAATAATATATTCACGGATAATCTCTTGCATGTCACCACATGTAGGATTAGGGGTTGCTGGCTCAACTGTGATCTGCGGATCTTCGGTTGAAGTAGTTGTTGTTTGGAGGGGAATATTATCTTGTGAATGGATTCTGGTCACTATAGGTGAGCGATTAGGGGGGGGAGGAGTCTTTCAACTGCCTCGTTCCATTAATTAAGTTCATGCCCTCCTTCTAGCGCCATTTGTTGATGGACGAAATTGACCTTCCATCAACTGAGAGAGTGGAACCGGTCCGAGGTTGTCTAATAACCCAAGCCGTTTGGAATGAACCACCCTGACGGGTTTAGCGGCTCCGTTAGCCGTAATAAGGTTCTAGGAAAACCAAAGAGAAAAATAATCTAAACTAACTAAACTAACTAAAACAATTAAAACAAACTAAACTAACTAAAACAATTAAAACAAACTAAACTAACTACTCTAAGTAAAACAAACTAAAACTAAATAAAACTAAATAAAACAAACTAAAACTAAATAAACTACTCTAACTATTCTATATACAATCTACTAATTAATATTATATTAACTCTAATCGATTATCTAATTTCTAACTACAATATCACTTATTCACACAATGTACAATATTCACAACTTGCAGATTTGAATAAAACCCGGAAAACTCATTTGCAATCTGCCCTAAGACAGAGAAAGGTAATTTTTTTTTTTTTTTTGATTTTGTAATTTTATAAACAAGAAATAAAAATTACTGAAATTAAACAATCTAATATACTAATTCTACATATATATCTAACTACATTTATATCTAAACTAAACTACTAATAAATGAACTAAACAAACAAACAACAAACTGACCTGGAAACGCTCCAAATTTGTCCTGTGTGTGATGACTTCGAAGCTGGCCGGAGGAAGGAAACTCACACCGGATAATCCAAAAGCTTCTCGTAAATGATAGGCTGCACTACTCTTTGAGTTGTTTACAGGACAAACAAGACATAAAAAATCATAACAATTATATGATTTATAAATCTCTGCAATAAGGGAAACCTGTTATGCAAAAACTTATACTTAATAATTC
>ML776914.1:1021192-1053485 GCA_009831015.1 Picea engelmannii | reverse complement strand
TTTTAATCAAACGAATCGTAACAAAGTTTGACCAATTCATTTCACAAATCTAAAAAGCAGAGTATTAATTAGAATCTGAAATCGATTCATAAAACGAATTTGCCAACTTAGAACAAAAACGAATCGATTTAGCTAAGGATTTTCACCCAATTTTTATTATTCGGATTCATTTCCAATTCGAGCGCAGATGTCATTTAAGCGTATTGTTTTCGTCAAAGAAATAGGATCAATTAACTTGGAATCAATCAAATATAGAACAATATCGTAACAGGTATCCTCCCAAAACATTTACCAGTTATAGCATACCAATGATAATGAAATCGAATCCGAACAAAATCGTAACAATCAAACTTAGTCAAACCTTTTATCAACTATAGCACACGGATCATAACCAAATCCAATCTGAGCATGATACAAACCAAATCATTCGAAGGCAAACTATTAATTTTGTCACCTTAACAAGGTAAGCTAATCAATCAAATTCAAGCAAAGATCACTCAAATCCAATCAAAATCTACTGATTGCTAAACTGGGAATAACCATATCATATATTGAATCAAGATTTGTTTTATTCAAAGCTAGTCGATATATAGAATGCATGCAATATAACAGAGCCATTCAATGATGTGAACAGAGCTGTTTGAAACTGAAATCAAATCGTTATATAAACCTAGATTATTTACAAAAATAAATGATATCATAACATACCTGTGTAGCGACGAGGCTGCTCAATTATGCTAGCTTGGAGTTTACAACAGCCGTGGCTGATTCCACATTTTTAAACAAGATGGAGTCGGTTGTCTTTTGTTTCTTATCTATCACTTGTAGCTTGGCCTTTTGACTGGTCAGGGTTGCAATCTGGTCCTCTAGTGACTGAATCTTTGACTGGAGTATTGGGACATCATTATAATATCACTCCAACCATGAGTTGCATTGATCACAGGGTGACACTGTAGGTTTAGACAGAGCAGGAGAGGGTTTGGGCAAATGACCGAAGGTTTCATAAGGTGACTTAATTCCTGGGTAGTTAGGGTTGTCCTTTAGGCAGGGGGGTATGTTTGACACAAAATCATACGAGGGTTCGGCACACAAACCTTGCGAATAGGGATATTCGCTAGCCAAGAAAAGCTCCACTTCCGAATCAGAGTCCTCACTCAACACAATAGGGTTAAGCTCGACAGGGGGTTTTGGCTTATTTCTTGCCATCCGTGAAATCAAACGTGCATTCTTCTTCCCTTTAGCATTTGCAGTGAGGTTTTCCTTGGGATTTTTGCCCATAGGCTTAACAGTCTCAACACTCTTAGTCGCAGTGTGGGGTAAGTCGATAGGAGGGTCGGCCGAGGGTTTAGGTAGAAGGACATGGTAGGGCACTGGGGGTACAACCTTTACCTCACTCACCACAGGTTTGTCAACCTGTGTAGGGTTCAAATCCTCAAAACCATTCTGAGCAACAAAATTTCTCCAACTATCCCCATGCAGACTCAAATGACAGACAAAAATAAGCTTCACCAACCCATAATGAAAAAAGGCTACTATCAGCCTGGTTTCTTTTGTACTTCTTCGACATTTTAAACATGCTTCTATGCAAATAATAGGGCATATTGAGATGATAACCCATAAAAAACATAAGCAAACTCAGGTGGTGTAGGAACACAAACCCGTAGCGACTTTTGCAGGTCACAAATTCCTTGATTATCATCAATAAATCATGCCAACGTTGTTTGAGCATAGTTACGGGAAAACCTTTATCACAGGAAGTGATTTTGAGTGACTAGAAGAGCAGTGTCCACGGGACCTCTTCGAATTTGCAATTCTTGGACCATCGTTGTCTAGTGGCAGGAAAACCCGTAGCAAGACTGATAAACTGTTCATTAATTTCCAATTGTATATCACCGACCTTGGCTCGACAGCCATTGAAGGTCATAGAAAACTGTCGAACCACGCAAAGGTTAAAACCATCGAAACGTTCCATGAAGGTAAGCCATCCATCATCTGCCAAATCTTGGTGGGCATTATCAAACATCAACAGGGCCTGTTTGCCATTGGGTTCAACTCGCACGACTGGTGCCATGGAGTTGAATGCATGGTAAGGGAAGGGTTCGAACACATATAGGAGCAGAGCTATTCATTCTAACAACAGTGAAAGAGCAAAAGGGGGTAAGCGTTAATGCGCACATGCGAGGGTGGTGGAGTCATTCACTGCCATGCAAAACACTTATGGTCAAAGTACAACCGCCAATATAGTTGTTCAATTCATAATAGTGGATCATCCATTAAGTCAGGTGTACAACTAATCAAATGCAATATGCATACCAATACACGCTAACACTATGCCATAGTGTTCAAAACATTTGACGTATAAATCAACACCAAAATCATTCTGCGCCAATGTATATAATCAAAAGTTTAATCAATGTGCCAAAACGAATTCATATAGTTGACAAGCCAATAAGTCATGAAAATATTATCATAAGGATTGGATGATATATATAAAAACAAAAATAAATCATAACCCCTATGCAATTCATAGAACCAATGATAAGGCATGTCATAAAAAGTGTAAATCCAAATGCTCAATGCCTCACAAACTTAATAAAATCAAGTTATGCAATCAATATAAAAATGTCCAATGAGCATAGTTTAAAAGTCCTTTCAGCCACATAACGATAAACCAAAGGTAAGTGAAATAGAAAATATTGATAAAAAGATCATGACAGTTCAGATGATGATCGAAATGTGACTTCAAAAGGAAAAGTTTTYACGCTTACAGTCGTGAAAACTTACTGAAGACAAATTTACAAATGTCGCAAGAGATGAAAATATTGTCTATTTGAAAAATGCGACAAAAAACTTGATGTACACAAGACATAGGTGTAGGCAGCTTATAGGATCATAAAAAAAAATTTGATTTGGTTGCCAACAATCCTCCACTACTGGAAACCCAATCTGTAATACTTGGAAGAACCACCCCCACTATCAGGGATCATATCTTGCAAATGTATCTCAATGAAGTCCTAAGCTACAATATATCTGCTAGACTCAATCCCGGTATGTTTAAAATAAAATTTTCCCCACCATAACATATAAACCTCAACATATCCCCTCGTGTTACTCCTAGAATGAAGCTGATAAGAAACTGCCAAGGGGATGGTATAGAAGATGTCAACAACAACTTCTCTAAAATCAATCTTCCAGGAAAAGCCTATGTGGCTACCAACTAAAAAAGTGTCAATGACACTCAATATCTAAGTGTCATAAGGGAAATCCCTAATAATCCAACACACCCAACCTACTTCACACATATAGACACCATCCGAAAAATCACCCACAACTGACTACACCATAATCTGCAAGAACTCAAAATCTATATGCCCATGGAATGAACTCACTACCAACATCATCTTATTGGAATATACACTTGGATCCCAAATTCTATGATTGAATCCAATCAAATCAATGGAATCAGAAAGATATCCATCATCTCCTCTTGAAGCATCCCAAAAATTAAATGGAGCAATCATATGAGTTCCTGGAACCCACATCCAAACTAGAAGTCCACTATGCCTCATACCAACCAACTCCAACTGTGCTACATTGATCAACTTTGTGCTAGCTAATCTGTACAGCTCCTGCCAAAATGTCCTAAGTTATATGATGTCCCAATCATGGTCACTGTACTTAGGAAACCTATGGATTCTAAACTCCTCCCTAAACAACTACTCTTCTAACTGCAACGCCTCATACTCTGATGAATTTCCTAACTGCCATGCACCTATGGTAGACCTGTACTGAAATATGTTGACACACTCTCCCACCTCTATCCTAAAATGAGTGTAGAATACCATAATCCTTCTAGGTAGGTATTCTATGACTCATTTTTCCGACAAGTCATGCATTCCCTCACATGTCTCCACACATCATCTTCAAGGCCCTTCCATGAGAACCTACCTTTGATATGTTGGTAATTCAAGGAGTATCGAGGATTCCCTACCAAGGGTGTATCATGTATAACCCTCATGATCTCTTCCCTAATTGTGGACTCAGGGACTAAGTATATGATAGCTCTATAGTAGATGATATCATCCACCACTCTATTCCTGTCATCCTAAATATGACCATCCATCAATTCGCATGCAAACCAATTCTTGGGATATTCCACCAGAAGGTGGGACATCCAATCAACTAAAATCCTTGTGAGACAATATAATGTGTCATTGATATCCTCTTGATGTGTCTATACATCCTCCATACCTATCACATTGCCACAATGTAAATCATTTGTCATTCCAATATCCATGTCCCTATTTTGATGATATCCTAATCGAAGATCAACCTATGGAGAGTACTCGGTCACATGTCTCAATACACTCTCCATCATTCCCCATGTCTCATCTAACTATCTCAAATGATCCTCCCATGTCTTGTTGTATATGAGGAGATAATCAAAGAACAACGGCATAAACTCCTATAGTTGCGGTGTGAAGATGGGGTTCAAGCGAGACTGAAAGGTGGAAAGTATGTTGGTCAACCCCAATGGTATGACCAAGAAATTGTTAGAAAAATAGGATTGCGAAACAATAAAATAAAACAAATGCGGAAATAAAACATATAAGATACACAATATAATAGAGACACAGATATATGTGGTTCACCCAGTGTGGGATACATCCACCACATAAATTTCTAGGTCCTTCCTTTATTATTATCCAACAAATGAAGGGATACAACCTACAACAGACCCATTGTAACTTCCTTTTCTTTCTCACACAATATCCTCACTCAGAATATAATATTCACAATGATTCATATCTGCAATACATTTCCCTCATACAAGAGGGTTTCCTTCTAGGGAAAAAACCCTAACATAACTTCTATAGTAAGATCTGCAACCTTATAATGAATGATCCAGATTTATAATGAAATTACAATATACATTTACAAGGAAATTTTTCTTTGAGTGCTTCACCCACGAACCCTTGCTGGGGGCTCGCTTTCCCCTAGACCTCGTAGGGGGGTAACCCCCCCTGCACTCCCCTGCGTGGAGGAGTGTACATTCTTCTAGGGTGTAAAGTCTGGATGGGGTATAAACATGGTTGGAAACAAATAACTCTAAATCAAGAAGATAATCAGGTTCCACAACTAACATAACTCTGAGTAAAGGAATCCAAAAATGGGGACATTACACACATTCACCATCCTTATTGACCTAGGTAATGATATTTAACACCTTACTGAATTTGAGGGTGACACTTAGAATGATCCTATTAAATCCACCTACCTTAGACCCTTTTATCCCAACCATTATCCTTCTCAACTATATGCTAGTTTTCCAAAGTGACCTTTCTTAGCCTCATAAGGGTCCCATGTTTTAACATAGGTTTATCAGGGTGTTACACTTCATTTCACTTAATAAATCTATGTTAAAACACACACACACACACACACACACACACACACACACACACACACACACACACACACACACACACACACACATCGATCTCACATCATAAAGTACATATACATGAGAATCATTCAATGATATTTGAGATAACACAAACAAAAATTATTCCATTCAATTTTACAGTATTAAAATAATTTTCTCATTGTGATATAATTAACACAATCTAGCATAGTGTAGTTTGATATACTTAATTACATAATAAACAATACAAATTCTAGCCAACAATGACTTATCATCCACTAGTCATTCAATGGACCTTTGTTACTCTCTATGGAAGTATTACAAATGTTATCTACATGGTACTAATAGTCCCTTAATTGAGGTAACACAATTTTTTCCAAATACCTAAACCTTCCTCAAATACAAATAATGTGTTAGCTAAAAGTAATATGTTTTCAACTAAATATGATTTTAGTTTTCTTGCTGGTCCTTTTTAGAGATATTCTCAACAAGAAGAAATATGAAATAGTCTAGTAAACCTCAACCATGAAAATATTTCATTAAATGTATCCAACGCAATAAAACAACCTCTTTAATTACTAGAGAGGGTTTTGATCAAATGAAAATGAAATCCTATGGTATATTAGGAAAGATTCAACACATTTTAACACAAATAGTTATTGCATTCCTTTCTAGGTGAATAACCTAGAAAACTTTCCTCAAATTCCCTTAAAAACCCAAATTTTGTGTTGGGAAGAAGTGAATAGGCCACTATATGATGCAACCACTAATTTTTTAAATGATAGTCACGGTCTAACTTCTAGTTTCCCTAAATCATGTTGTGGTTGACTATGTTTGTACATAAAAATTATATAAAATATTTTCCAAAAAATTCAATAATATCTCAAACGATTTAGGGTTTTATAAATAGGTTCAGATACTTGGAAGACCATATTAGTAGTTCTAAATGAAGGTTTTAAATTCCATAACAATATAATAAATTCTATGCAAATGTAGAGATTCATACCCTCAAGGAAAATTTATGAATTTTAAAAGATAAACATACATTTAACTAAATTTTCAAACTATTATACCTTTTCTATATGGTTGTAGATGTCCTCTTTGTCAAGTATTTAGCTCCAATATTTCTCCAAGAGGATCCTTTAGAAACTTACTCCAAGATCGAAAAATTACCAATTGTAAGAAGACTATTGGTTGACTACCCTACCATATCCTTAGGGTAGTCTTCTTCCCTTATCCCACTCTCGATTTGCAATGGGTTGTATGATAAGAGTACAAAAACTAGAATGTATAATGTGTGTCTCATCTAGATCATTTTAGGTACACGACCTTTGTAGTACTAGTGCATTCTTGAAACCAAAATCAAAACATGAATGGCATGGAAAATTTAAGCATTAAGACATCCATCCATTATTTGAGAGAAAATATGAGCCTTATACCTATGCTTGTTGCCTAGGAAAGTATCCCTGGCATGCCTGCTAAGAATGCACCATATACATACACCATTCTTCTTAATACTTAACTTTTCAAGACTTATGACTATCTCCCTCAGAATAAGAAACTCCTTATGATGCAAGTGCCACATCTTCTTTTGCCAAAACTTGCACAAGTTGTCACTATTATGCACTAGCGATTAAACAGGTTCACCTTGCAACTTCTAAAACTTACCTTCTTTAATCCCTATTACTTTAGTTATATTTGGGCTATATTCCTTTATCTAACAAGGACTTTCTAGTTCTTGAAATCCATTGCAAATCCCTTATCGTCTATAACTAAAACTAAAAGCATGTTCTTCCTGAGATGTGGTACAAATAAGACATTATCAAATCTAAAGAATTACCTAACTGGAGTTGGAAGGGAATAGTACCAACTCTTGCTACTAGGTACCTGAATTATCACCAAGCTCAACCTATACTCGAGTCCCACTTATTCACACTATAAAACAACTATCGAGTTGATGTATATGTCGAGATGCCCCACTACCCACATACCACAAATTCCTGTGATTCATGCTAGTAGAAAGGGAAGATACAAATATGAAATCCTCCTCAAATTTAGGGGAAATCTTGTTCATTTGAGTTTCTGCAAAGAGTGTTGCTTGCTTCTCCTTTTTCTCCTCTCTACCCTTCTTCTTCTTTGAAGACTATGGTGTATAATCACTGTGCTTATGACAACTGAAGTAATTGATTTTACTCAAGTCCTTATTTCTTGTCTATGAGGTTCACACCTCACTCTTTCCTTTACCCTTGTTTTGTCCCTTACCTCTGCCCTTATTTGACTAACCAAATAGAGATATGTTCTCTTCACCATCCTCCTTGATGGCATTTGAATCCATTTGAGTATCCTCTTGGATGCAATCATCCCAAAGCCTCTCAAAGTTAGGAATTATTTCCCAAGCACAAACACCTTTAAAAAATGGTTCCCATGAATCCGAGAATCCATTCAATGCCATGTCACTAGCTCTATGTATTTAAACTTATCCCAACTGTTACAAGTCCATTAAAAATCTATGTTACCTTCATAAGCTAATTCGTGACTATGTCTAATTTTTTCATCACTTTGGATTTGATTTTTTTTTGCAATATCATATTCCTATTTATGTTTTGATTCTAGTAAAGACTAACCAGAGAATAAAAAATAGCCTTCACTATCTTCTTCTTGGATACATGAGGTATTACATGATCCTTTAAGGAATCCAAGGTCACCCACTTGGCCTTCACTTCCCTCTTGTTATGAGATACCAATTGTTTTGGATATGTAGGTGGAATCACAATGTTCTTGATAATATCCTAGATATCATTATCTTCTACTAAGAGGACCCTCACCTTCCATGATAAGAAATTCAAGTCACCATCCAATCCATCATCAAACTTGAGGCACATTGTTGCCATCTCTAAGATCTATTGCAAAAACACTCAAATCTAAATATAATACTTTGAAACCCTCTCAATTCTCATCCTTCTTCCTCATAGTTGATTTACTGCTACAAATCCTAAATAATATCAATCAAATAAATAAGCTTTGATACCATATGAAAATTTCCAATCCTAGGAGAATAAAGTCCTTATGATCTCAATCAAACAAGTGTATTTTTGAATTTAATTAATGATAAAATTAAATTTTATACCATAGAATCAATCACACAATAGTTGGAAATTAAATAGCCGAAGAATAAAATATGTTTCACACATACATGTGTAATTATTCCTTCAAATAATATTTTTATTTGTTCGAAAAAAAAATAGATGGTGTTAGACAAGCGTGATATTATTATAGTGATGGTACTATTCATTGATATAATACACATGTTAATACAATGATGTGACCTTTGGATTCATATTCTAAGATGTCCCTTGGACTTCTAATAACATTTCCTATTACTTGACTATTCATATTCTATCAAGTAATTAACCCTAACGTATTGCATTTCCAACATCCCCCCTTTAATATGAAGGGGTGTATGTGTGTCCAAGATGAGAGCTAAATTATAGAACCGAGAATTTGAAATCTTGAAGTGTGAAACTATTGATGGTTGAATGTGCTCTCTAAATCTAGTGGTTTTGGGATGACCACAAACCAAATGGCTAACATAAGTTGATGTCTTCTACTAAATAGTGGTGGTGGTTTAAGGAAGACCATAAACCAATCTGATGGTTTATAGATGAGCACAAACTATGGAACTTGGCTCTAGGGATCAATGGTTCTCTAAACATTTCCAAGGTTAGATAGAAGATGAAGCTGATGTCTTTTGCTAATTGGAAGTGATCTCGAATGATGGTTTAAATATGACCATAAATTGTTCTATAGAAGAAGTTGAAAGTATTATACCAAGTGTAGGTTTAAGGAAAACCACAAACCATTGTCTAGAAAAAGCTGTAAGTATTCTACTAAGTGGTGGTTTAAGGAAAACCATAAACCAATATGGTGGTTTTGGATGACCACAATCCAAATCACGCTCTCTTTTCATGCTCTCTTGTTACTTCTTGATTAATCAGACTTTGAAACTTGAAGCCCAGCTGTCAATCGATGATGTTGTTCCCCCCTATTAGGTACAAGGTGAGAATATGCAAATCCTTCCACAATAATATGTGTTAATAATCGATATTGAATTCTACGGTATGAATGATATATCTTCTTGATTTTTGATGACCATTACCAAGAAGTCATCCACCCATAGTAGTTCTTTACTCTTGCATATTTGTGGTAGTTAGAATTTTTTTATGAATGATGATTGTTTTTTCCATAATGCACAAAAGAATGAATATAGAAGCCATGATATTCCACGTGGCCACCTCAATGATGATGTTGGTACTTTGGATTCTTCTCTTAAACTGGAGCAAGTGAATATGAATTATCGTGAAGTAATCTAGCACTCTAGAACTGGATCAATTTGGTATAATCTAGAATATGAATAGTGACTTCCTTTTCATATCTGATACATGTTCTATGCTTGTTGTGCCTGATTTCTTCCCAAGTTTGGATGACTGTCTTGAAAAGAGGAAGTTGAACTTCATTTGCATTCATATATGAAGCTAGCTTACAGAGTTTCTCTTGCACTGGTTGTTGATAGGAATCATTCTCAAATTCAAAAGGAGAATTGTTTTGAACAAGGACTAGCTCAAAATGATTATTCTTTTGTTGTATTTCTTCTTGTTGGAGTTGTGATTAAAGTTGGAGATATTCGATTTTGTCCTGTGAATATTGTAAGCAAGTCAGGACATCAATGAGAGTTGCTATGTTAGTGGTGACTGTATTTTCTACAGAAGAGAGTATTAGAGTGTTTAGTAACTCTAATAATTCCTCAACTCGATCCATTCAAAGACATAATTATATGTCAAAGGTTTCTTGCAACTCCACAGAGAGTTTACAATGCAAACTCAACTATGTAGACTCAACAAATCAAGGGTGTCGACTTCTACTGAAAATGCACCCTTCTACAATGTAAGTATAGTAAAAAATAAAACATTTCAAAGTGACTTTGATATAATGGAGGAATGAAAAAATATCAAATACACTTTAGTCAAATAAAGATTGAATAAAACAAAAGTTGAGAGGAAACCTAAAACAAAATCTAGTAATACCCTTTCAATTTATGACCAGATTTGAGAAGTAGATGAAATAGTAGGAATGAAGCTAGATATTTACAAAGTCTCTAGATGGTTCTATGATAAGAATATATCTCTCCTACAATATGGTCATGGATGAAGAAGTCTTAACCAATTGACCCAACTTTGACATTCAAGAAAACTACATGCAATTGGAAGACTCAATACCAACATGATGGAATGTGTTATTCTTCTGACATGTGTTGAAATTGTGGGATGTGAATGGAAGTGGTGACAAGCTAATGAATTTCCCCTTCATGATTTTTTTCTAGGACAAGGTGGATAAAGAAAGAATATCCTTTCAAATATCCATTAGCTAGTATCATTTTCCATTAAATGAATAAAATAAAGCATTGAATGGCCATCATAAAATCATAAAGTTTCACTCTGCATGCATTCAAGAGAGGTTGAACCCACGATGACTGTTAGGTGGAAAGAGAGAGGATTTTTGTTTGTATTTATTAGGCATGCGAAGAGGACCACACAACAAAACTTGGATTTTCATAGTGTATTCAACCATTTATGCGCTATATGAGGTCAAGTCCAAGTTGGTTCTGCTAATTACCTTTTACGCACTAACTGAAATCCTCCTCACAGGAATTCTTTACCCACATTCCATCAAAGGAATAAATCACCTATCAAGATATTTAATCAAGCATGGTCAAACTATTCTTATTAGTTTCTCTACTTGCTTATGTTACTCAAGACTCAAATTCATATTTCTTGAGGTTAAACTAGTCGACGATGTGGTAGGAACTATTCTGATTGGTTCTGGTAATGGAAACCCTAATTTTGTGTCACGATTATGCTTAGAGAGAGGGAGGTCACCATGAGAATGATTAAACCAGAATCCCTATTGAGTGACCATATCTTTAGTAAACGTCCACTAGAAAAATTGACCGGAAATAGATAAAACAATCGAGCCACGTATCATCCATATCTCGAGGAAAAATGAACCATAAATTTATAGTTATTTATAGTGAAAGAAACTGGTTAGGATAGGTATGGCATATGTGACCAATATGGTTGTGACCCTATCATTTTTATCCATAGAATGGGTATGGAAAGAATTAATGGATTCAAAAAAATTCTCTAGTATGCAAAGAGAGTAGGGCTTAGGCAGAGACTAGGAACTAAGAACATGAACAAGAACTATAAGGAGAGAGGGAGAGAAGGATCTCATTCAAAAACATGGAGAAAGATAATGATGATACCTCTAATTTCCTAGAAATCCTAACGTGCCTATAGAGAATATTTTTGAGTAAGAGAAGTTGTGGAAATAATGACTAGCTTAGGAATTGACTAGACAAGGTAGAGTGATAGCTAGGCATTTCTGACATTGAAATGAGTGCCCATGACAAACTTGCAGGGATGGCAGTTACCAAACATAGGAATTTCTGCATGATTCTGTTGGACAACTGAGAGGGGGGGGTGAATCAGTTTTCCCTGTGCTTATACAATTATAACCATTTTAAACTCTCACACAAGCACACAACCTGTATAACAGAGACCAATAGTTCTCACTTGCACCAACCTGCCACCCTAGTTTTTTTGGATGTAACCAAATTGAAGCTACAATTCCCTAGTCTTCAAGAACCCACTTGAAAATTTGAAGAAACCAATCCTCCCAGTACCTCTCAACCACCCCGAAATATAAAAACTTTGTTACTGAAACTTATTACAGTGATACGATGTTTATCTATCGCTTACCAGTATCATCACTGTACTACTACACTGATATGCTCTGCTTGCATCAATGTCTTCCTGCTCTCATTCTTATTTGAGATTTATGTTCTTCTTCATTGTCTCTGGCACGTGCACCTTGGCCACCTCTTTCTTTCTTAGACATTCATTTCTATCCTATGCATCATGCCTCTTCTCTCTCTCCTTCAGCTGCTACACACAGTCTACTTTTACCCGAATGAATCACTCTCAAGAGAAACAACCTCCTCTTCTCTGTTCTGCATATATTTATGATACCAAGTCCTCTTCTAGATCATCCAACTAACTCTTCATCCCCTCTAGTGATTACAGTGAGTCTGTTCTTCACTCATGGTCGTTATGATAAGACTCTTTGGCTTCTCTGGAAGCTACATTCTTCGACACATTTCCATCTGTCAATTGTCTCTATGATGAGTCTTTATACCACTGATAGATACCTAGAGACTCTTTAGCTTCTCTGGAAGTTTTGTTACTTGTGAGATCATCATCAATGCCTGTTATGCTGAGATTACTTAGCCGCTCTGGAAGTCGAGACTCTTCGTCTTCTCTGTCGATCACCCTGAAGCCTCTTCAAATTATCTTTGTAGAAACAATTAGTGGTTTCTGGTAGTTCCCCAGAGATCCTCTGCGCGCTCATGCTATTAGAGCCTTTTTCCCTTTCTCCGAAAAACTGCACAATGGGAGCTAGCTCTTCTGGATAATCCCATTCCTTTCACGCGACTACTGATGGTGACCAAGCACCTAACCAATAGTCATTTCACGATTTCACATTTTGGGTTATCAACTATGAGTCACCTTAGTTTTCCCGATTCACGAAACTCTGAAATGGAGCCTAGCACTGCTAGCTCCTTCCCTTATCTTCCACTGATGTGACCACTGGCTGTGACCTCAGGCCTACGCCAATAGGTGCTTCATGATTTCTCACTTCGGGACATTTCAATCTTTGTAAATTCGCTTACCTATCTTCTTCAAATTCCCGATCCTCGAATCGACAAATTTCTCGAGACCAAATCGACGGTCCTCGATTCCCTTCCAATCAATGACTCAGACCGACTTCATGACTTCACATTTCACTACTTTGCAATGAAGCTTCCTCTGTGCTCCAGATTCTCAAAATCGCAAAACTTCTCATCTACTACCACGTGTCCTTCAAATCAAATGGTCCCCCTTCTTTCGGGACTTTGTAAGCCTGCTTCACGTTACACTTAAAGGTCATGCACGTTCTTATAGATCCAATTATGGTCATTCCTCGTGCTCAGATCAACGACTGAGATCTGATATTCTCATCTACACTTCCTCTGGTCACTGGACTCTGATCTAATGACCCACAACACTCCTCGATCCACGATCGATGGCCCACGTCTCTCCTTCTCTTGAGATTCATTCCTCCCGACTTGGAATAATTTCTAAGTGCCAAAGGTCTCGACCTTTGATCCTTTTGCAAGTCCTGATGATTCAGACCTCATCTGTGCTTCTGTAATGTGCAAAGTTCTATCTCTTTTGTGTCTTCACTATTGTGTTTTCCATGCACACTCTGCCTGTAACCCTGTCAACATTGCTCTGCCAATATCGATGTTGTTCTTATTCCATCGAAGCATACTCTGATATTTCCATCAATGACAAGCACACTCGACTTGTGAACATGCCAACAATATCCCCTTTTGGAATTAATGGCAACCATGAATGACTGTACTGTTCTACTTAGATCCCAAATGTAGCATTGAGAACACCTTTTATCCAGAAACACTTTTTCTCCCCCTTTGACATCAATGTCAAAGAAAACATGCTCCCCTTGAGCTGTTGCAGTATTCTTTGGAGGTATTAGATATTCAACCAACAAAAACTCCCCCTGAAAGGATGGACCCTCTTAGGTTGACAGTAAGGTCACACCCAACTTCTGGCGTAGATACTCAAACTGAGCTTGTGCAAGCGATTTAGTGAAGATATCAACAATTTTCTCTTTGGATGGAATATAATGCAAATAAACCACAGAGTTGGTTACTTGTTCCCTCAAGAAGTGATACTTGATGGGCATATGCTTGGTCTTGGAGTGGAAGACAAGATTCTTTGACACACTAATTGCACTGGTATTATCACTATGGATTTGAATCGGTGCAGTACAATTTATCCCCAAGTATGCAAGTGTTTGAATCATCCAAAATACTTGGGTACAGCAGGTGGCAGCTGTAATGTATTCATATCCTTTATTTGATAAAGAAATGGAACCTTTCTTCTTACTCAACCATGCTACTAGAGAATCTCCTAACAAGAACTCACCTCCACTCGTGCTTTTTCTTTCATCTACGCAACTATCCCAGTCAACATCTGAATAGACTGATAGTTGAAAATTTTGATTCCTAGGATACCATAGGCCATAGTCCATTATTCCTTTCAAGTATCTGAATATTCTTTTGACATCTAACAAATGACTTTGTTTAGGTGTTTCCTGATGCCTTCCTACCATTCCAACAGAATGCATTATGTCTGGACATGATGCTGTGATGTACAATAGCTTGCCTATCATAGACCTATATGAACTCTGATCAACATCAGGTGAATCATCATCCTTTCTTAACTTACATCCAATGACCATAGGTGTGCTCATAGGATTAGAATATTCCATTTGAAACGTCTTCAACATTTCTCTTAGATATTTTTCCTAAGAAATAAATATTCCTTTATAGTTCTGAGTACTTTTTAGGCCAAGAAAAAATGTGAGTTCTCCTATCATAGAAATTTCAAATTTAGTTTGCATGGAAGAAGCAAACCATTGTACCAATGAAGCATTATTACTACTGAAGATGATGTCATCTACATAGACCAACACAATGAGTAGATCATTACCCTTTTTTTTTATACATATATTGTTGTCAACTGTTCCTCTCTTGAATCCTTTATCTTGTAGATACATATCCAGTTTGTGATACCAGGCATGAGAAGCTTGTTTCAACCCATATAAGGATTTCTTCAGTTTGCAGACAAAGTCAGGGTTATCTGACAGTTGGAAACCTTTTGGTTGTTCCATATAAACTTCTTCTTTTAGATCTCCATTTAGAAAAGATGACTTGACATCCATTTGATAAACTTTAAAATCCTTATGACAAGCATAGGCAAGAAACATTCTCATAGCTTCTAATCTTGCTACAGGCGCAACTGTTTCATCAAAGTCCAATCCTTCTATTTGAGCATATCCTTTGTAGACCAATCTAGCCTTATTTCTTACAATATTTCCTTGCTCATTCATCTTATTTTTGTAGACCCATTTTGATCCTATTACATTTTTATCTGTTGGCCTAGGAGCGAGTTCCCAAGTGTCATTCTTTTCAATTTGGTCTAGATCCTCATTCATTGATTTCAAACAATTTACATATTTACTAGCCTCATTGAGGTTCTTGGGGTCCACCATGGATATGAATGGTATATGTTATTGCTCAGTGTTTTTGATTAATCTTCTCCTGTTTTGTACAGCTTTGTCTTTTTCACCAATTATCTGACTTGCAGGATGATTCTTTTGAATAATTTTGGAGGAAGAATTTGATGTTGTCTGCTGATTGGAGTTTACCTGAGTATTTGCATCTTCATCTGACTCAGAGTCTTTTTGTTCTTATTCTTGGACATTCTCAGCTTCAACTTCATCTATATCCTCTATTGTTGATTCAGTATTGTTCACCTCTCTTATTGAGATTCCTTCATCAACTTTTATGTCAATACAATCAACCAATTTATTCAGCCTCTTATTATAGCGTTTGTATCCTTTACTATTTGTATCATACCCTAAGAAGATGCCTTCATCATCCTTGGTGTCATATTACTAAGGTTCTCATTATTATTCTTTATGTAACACTTACTCCAAAAGACTTTGAAGTGTTTGATTGAAGCAGGTCTCCCATACCACAGTTCATAAGGTGTCTTGGCACTGTGTGGTCTGAGGTGGGCTTTGTTAAGAACATGGAATTCTGTGTGTATTTCTTCTACCCAGTAGGTTCGACCAATTTTCTTCTCATTCATCATTGACCTGGCCATTTGCTGCACTGTTCTGTTTTGCCTCTCAACTACTCCATTTTGTTGTGGAGTTCTTGGGATTGTGTATTCTCTCTTGATCCCATTTTTATCACAAAATTCCTTAAAATCACTTGACATAAATTCTCCTCCTCTATCTGATCTTACTGCCTTTAACCTCTTATCTATTTGATTCTCAATTAAAGCCTTAAATATTTTAAATTTCTCAAATGCTTCATCTTTTTCTTTGAGAAAAGAAACCCAAGTGAGTCTGGAGTAATCATCAATGATTAGCATAAAGTAGTTTTCCTTTCATGTGCCTTCCTATCTTTATTTTCCACATAAATCCATATGAACTAATTGGAGTGGTTTCTCTATTGAAGTAGAGCTCTTGGATTTAAACTATGTCCTAGTTAGCTTTCTTACTTGGCAGGGTTTACACACAGAGTCTTGTGGCTTTGATATTCTTGGAAGATCTTTTACTGCCTCAAAATTTTTTATCTTGATTAAGTGGTTAGAGGTTATATGTCCAAGTCTCATATGCCATAACCAGATTTCATCATGTTTTCTTAGATGACACTCTTCTTTATCTTCTTTCAAAACATATACATTGTTATCTGTCCTTATGCCTTTAGCCACAACTTGTCATGAGTTTACAGACTTTATCTTGCAATCCTTGGAAGTGAACACCACTTCACATCCTCTATCACACATTTGAATTACACTGAGAAAATTATGTTTCAGCCCATCTACATGCAGAACAACCTAAGATTTTCCTTTTCCATTACTTAAATTTACCATCCCTTTACCCTTGATTTTACTTGGAGCATCATTTCCAAAGGTTATGTTTCTTGATTTTCTTTCACTTAGAGCTAGAAACTTACATTTGTCTCCTGTCATATGTTTGGAGCATCCACTGTCAATATACCATGGGTTCTTTTGTCTTTGACCTGACAACACTATTCCACACTTGTCATTTCTTTCTTCTTCCAAACCTTGACATTTTCAACAGAAGGATTCAAATTTGGCTCATAGTTCCTTAAGCGATAGTCTGCATCTTTATGTCCAAAATTATGGCAGGTGTAACATTCTGGTTCATTGAATAAAGGATCATAGCGATTGTTATGATTAACCTATGCCCTTTTTCCAACCATCGCATGATTCGCAATCTATGATTGTTTGTTACTTGGCTGTCTCATTCTTTGTTGCGGTAGATATCTATTCCTTGAGTGTTTTGATTGTTCATATCTAAATCTTAAAGAACAGTTTACAACTTTGTGACCAAAGTTAGAATAGAAAAAACAATATCCATAGAAAAATCCTTTGTACCTGGAAAATGGTTGTGTTCTTTGAACAGGTCAATTTCTTTGTTCTACATTTTCGGTTTTAGTACTTTTTCTTTCACTCTTCCTTGGCGGTTGATTATCTTCCTCTGTTTCTCCATATTTGTTGTTGTTAATGAATGTATATTTGACAAACTTGATGGAATCTTTGTTTCTTGGCTGACTACCACTTGATCCTCCTTCATAACCCAAACCGGTTTTCAAATTTGGATTCCTTTGCTGATTCAAAATGGTGGTTAATCCTTTTGAGGCTTTAATGTTTGGAATATTTTGGAGATACAATTCTTTGAACTTCTCCATCTCTTTTCTGGTCTTTACTACCTCTTACTCTATGGATTCACATCTTTCCTTCTTCTATGATAATTTTTGTTTCATAATGTCCTCTTCTAACTCCACCTTTAGCACGGAAACGTCTTCATCATTCTTTTCAAACTCCATCAACAACTATTTTTTTTTTCTTTTTTCAAGTTCGAGTCTATCAATTTCTTCTAAGGAACTGATTAGTTCACCTTCCATATCAACCACAACTTCTTCATCATTATCATCACTTCCTGTGATTTTATTATCATAATCCTCTTTGGCCATAAGCATGAATTCATTTACCTTATCTTCACAGGAAGAGTCATTGTCYGTGTCTTCTAAAGAGTCATCATTGTTTACACATAAACTTTTTTTTTTATCAAATCTTTTGGATTTGTACTTCTTTTCACCTTCAAAATTCTATTCCTGCTTCTTGTGTGGACACTTAGATGCAAAGTGGCCTATCTTTCCAYAGTTAAAAAACTTGAAGGGAAACTTGCCTTGATACTTGCCTGATCCTTTCTTTAGTCTTCTCACAAATTTTTCTTCAATTTCATCAGGCTCAGAATCCTCATCCTTATCTACTTTAAATGATGATTCTCTAGAGGTGGGTTTATCTTCACCTATCCTCATTTCATATGCAGTCAACGTTCCTAGAAGTTGATCAAAAGACAAATATTTTAGGTTATTAAGTTCTTCTATAGCAGATACCTTCGGGTTGAACCTATCTGGTAGAGATCTCAAAATTTTCTGAACTAAAGAAGGTTCCTCAATTTTTTCACCAAGTGATTTCATTGGATTTACTAGTTCTTCAACTCTCACAAAGTACTTCCCAACAACTTCATCCTCTTTCATCTTTAGTTGTTCAAACTATACTATGTAGGCTTGAAGCATGGCATCCTTTACCTTCTCATTACCTTCATAACTGCTAATGAGTTTGTCCCACATTTCTTTGGAAGTTTCTAAGTGCATAAATTTTACAAATTCTACTTCTATAAGCCCACTCATAATAGAATTCATAGCCTTAGCGTTGAAGATGAACTCTAGATTGTCATCCTTATTATCTAGTACAACTGGCTTTACATAACCAGTCTCTACCACATCCCAGACATATTCACCTAAAGTTGTTATGTAAGTTCTCATCCTAACTTTCCAGAAGGCAAAGTTTGTTCCATTGAACATGGCGGGATTATTGGTTGAAGTTCCTTCATGGATTGACATGTTTAATCTTATTGATATACCTTTATATAAAAGGAACTGACTCTGATACCAATTGTTGGACAACTGAGAGGGGGGGTGAATCAATTGTCCCTGTGCTTAAACAATTATACCCATTTTAAACTCTTCACAGAACACTCAATCATGATCAAAATGATACAAGGAAGTAAGCACTAGAACTTTAAACATCAATCACACACATGAAATACACATAGACAGATATTTCTCGAGGAAACCTATAAAGGAAAAAACCTCTTCTTCTTGATATGATAAGTAATAATTATTTTCTTTACATTATCATTCTTATGAGAACCAACTCATTGTGAGGCTACAACCTCTATCTTGCAAGCTGCAACTTGCTGAGAGAACCAACTCTCTAGTTTCTCTATCACCCACTAGAAGGAAGCACCAAATCCCTGAGTGTTCTAGCACAAACTTCCAGTCACACAAACACCAACCTGTATAATATAGAACAATAGTTCTCCCTTGCACCACCCTGCCACCCTAGTTTTTCTGGCTATAACCAGATGGAAGCTACAACTCCCTATTCTTCAAGCACCCACTTGAAACTATGAGGACACCAATCCTCCCAAGAACCTCCCAACCACCCTGAAATATAAAAAATTCGTTACTAAAACTTATTATAGTGATACAATGTTTATCTATAGCTTATCGGTCTCATCATTGTACTACTGCACTGATATGCTCTGTCTGCATTAGTGTCTTCCTGCTCTCATTATTCTTTGATATTTCTGTTCTTCTTCTCTGTCTCTGGAAAGTTCACCTCGACCACCTCTTTCTTTCTTAGACATGCATTTCTATCCTATGCGCTACGCCTCTTCTCTCTCTCCTTCAGCTGCTACAAACAATCTACTTTTACCTGCATGAATCACTCTCAACAACAACAACCTCCTCTTATCTGTTCTACATATATTTATGATCCCAAGTCCTCTACCAGATCATCCAACTAACTCTTCATCCCCTCTAGTGATTACACTGAGTTTGTTCTTCATTCATGGCCGTTATGCCGAGAATCTTTGTCTTCTCTGACAGCTACAGTCTTCAACGCCTTTCCATCTGTCAATCGTCTCTATGATGAATCTTTATACCATTAACATATACCTCGAGACTCTTCAAATTATCTAGAAGTTCTTTTTCTCATGAGATCATCATTAGTGCCCATTATGCTAAGATTCCTTAGCCTCTCTGGCAGTAGAGACTCATCGTCTTCTTTGTCGATCACCTTGAAGCCTCTTTGAATTCTTTATGTAGAAACAATCAGTGGTTTTCGGCAGTTCCCTAGATATCCTCCATGCACTCATGCTCTTCGCGTCTTTTTCCCTTTTTGCGAAAAATGACACTGTGGGAGCTAGCTCTTTTGGCTAAGCCCCTTCCTTTCACGCAACCACCAGTGGTGACCAAGAGCCTAAAGAATAGTCATTTCTCAATTCTCATTTCGGGTGATCAACTGTGAGTCACCTTGGTTTTCCCGATTCGTGAAACTCCGAAATGGAGCCTAGCACCGCTAGCTCCTTCCCTTCTCTTATGCTCATGTGACCATTGGCTATGACCACAGGCCTACGCCAATAGGTGCTTCATGATTTCTCACTTCGGGACATTGCGAGCTTTGTGAATTCTCTCACCTATCTTCTTCACTTTCCTGATCCCCGAATCGATGAATTTCTCGAGACCAGATCGACGGTCCTTGATTCCCTTGCAATCAACAACTCAGATTGACTTTGTGACTTTGCATTTCATGACTTTGCAAAGAATCTTCCTCTATTCTCCAGATTACCGAAATCTCGATATCCACGGGTGCCAAATCGACAACTCACACTCCTTAGTGATCCAACAGTCCAGATCTCACTTTCGAAAATTCTAACTTCGTTCTTCGTCGTGCCAGATCAATGGTCCAGAATGATTCCTTGATCAACGGTTGTGATCAAATCACGATTTAGAGTTTCGCAACTTCACGTCTTGTCTCCCTGAACAATCAACGGTCCAGATATCTCCTCGATTCGATGTCTCAGATCATGTCGTGATTTCGCGTTCCGCAACTTTGGAGGTTAGAGAACCTCCTTCCTTTGACCCTTCAGTCAATGAAATGTTGATCTCTCACCATGTGTCCTGGCTGACGTAGTCTGCCACCTATTTCTTGCTGACTTGGTCTTCCACATTCACCTCCTAGATCTGACAGCCCAGATTAGTCCTTGATCCAACAACTCAAATCATATCGCAATTTCGCATTTCGCGACTTTGGAAAATAACTTCCTCTGTACTCCAGATTCCTGAAATCGTGAAACTCCTCATTTTATACCACTTGTCCTTCAGATCGAATGGCCCCCCTGCTTTTGGGACATTGTAAGCTCGCTTCACCTTGCACTTGAAGGTTGTGCACGTTGTTCTGGATCCAACGATGGTCAGTCCTCTCGCTTAGATCAAAGTCTGAGATCTGATCTCCTCATCTACACTTCCTCTGGTAACTGGACTATGATCTAACGACCCACAACGTTCCTTGATCCATGATCGACGACCCACGTTGATCCTCCTCTTGCGCTTCATTCCTCCTGAATTGGAAGAATTTCTAAGTGCCAAAGGCTTCGAAATTTGATCCTTCTGCGAGTCTTGATGATTTGGACGTCATCTTTGCTTCTGTTATGTGCAAAGCGCTATCTCTTCTAAGTTTTCTCTTATGTGTCTTCACTGTTTTTTTTTCCATGCACACTTTGCTTGTAACTCTATAAACATCGCTTTGCCAATATCACTGTTGTTTTTGTGCCATTGATGTATACTCTGATCTTGCCATCAATGACAAACACACTCAACTTGTGAAAATGCCAACATAGTCAAATATGGAAGACTACCATAATGCAATTCAGGCCTAAGAACTGAGGCGACTATGACACCACTGTTAGACACATGAATTTAGATAAGCGTGAGGTACTATTCATTGATATGATACATCTATTAATACATTGATGTGATCTTTGGATTCATCTTCCAAGAGGTCTCTTGGACTTCTAATAACATTTCATATTACTTGAATATTCATATTTAGTTAAGTAAGTAACCCTAATGGATTACATTTCCAACAAATTGAAACCTTTGCAAGATACCATAAAAAATAGCATTGTACGGTTGAGTGGAATGAAATTCTAAGAAAGTATGGCCTATTGTATGGCTATATGACTGTATGGATTCACCTTTGCCTGAACTTCCCCCCTATCTCTCTCGGTTTCTCAACCTACTCAACTAGTCATGTGTGTATGAACTCTCTATATTGACATTTCTTTATACTTTTAGTTGGGTCCAATACAATAATATATTTTTGAGATTACTCCTAGTTTAAGTCATGCATGCATGAAATACACTTTTTATACTCGACTGATAAAAAAAATAATTTCACTTTTACTAAAGTGAATTACAAAATAAAATTACTTTTCAAAAATATCTCTAGCTACTTCCTGAACATTCACACTTAACTTGTGAGGAAGTTCCTGTCTGAGCTATAATTCTCAACAAAAGTTTCATAACCAAATGATTTTTAATGATGTTCCATGTATCCCACCAAAATAATTTATGGTGTGATACACCACAAAGGTGTAAACTTTTCCTAAATGTGATAAACAAGGAGTTTTCACACCAAGATGATTTTTGGAGTGCAATATACTATATCGAAGGAGAATTTTCCTTTGTCATGAGAAGATAAATATTGTGGTGATACAATAAATGAAGGAAACAAAAAGTTATAGTAAGAAAGTATTTTTGGTGTGATAAAGTATGTCTTTCCTGAGATTGCACTTAAGGCTTAGAAGCATAATGTCAAGGCATCATAAATATAAATGTTGATTTTATGAAATGATTTTTATTTCGATAGTTATAAAAGACTTAATTCCTCAAATTAAAATAAAAATAGAACAATACATAGGCTGTAATTTGTCATCCGAGTCAATTTATGAAATTAGGTGGGGTGAGAGAAACTTACAAAACTGTTAAACAAAACAAGGCATCAATGCAAAGATGAATCTTATCCTGTTCACAGTAGAAGAAAAGAAAGCATGCACTCTTGAAAGGATATAAGATTTAGTTATCCAAGTAGATTATAGGTCCTGTATTTACTGAAAACAAATACAGAGGAAAAAATGCTTTCTTAACGAACAACCAGTTTGGTGTGATTACAATAGCTATTTTACTAAATTGTAAACACTAACTTATCAAAGAGACATTTAAAGAAATAAGAAATATGGAGTACAAAGAGGAAACATAACTCAGACTGCACAAATATTGGAATCTCTGTCTACGCTTGTATTCATTCTCACAAAGGAGACCTTCTCTTAATTACATTCGGAAAGAAGCAGCCCTTAGTTCATTCTTTGAAACATGTATTTATACAAAATGTTCTCAACCCTAAGTGGTTGGAATTCTCCTTATTTCTAAAATAGTAAAATTACAAAATGTAAAATCTGAAACGCTTCACTTGCATCTCTCTTGTCTCTTCACTATGTTGGCGGAGGCATTTTTCCTTCTTCTTCTCCAGCTCAGAAACAATTAGTATTATAATCATGATATGTAAAAATGATGTGTAGAGGTTATCTCATTTGTTCCCGGAAGTGCTTCATTTTCCTTGCTCAAGACATTTGACACATGCCCACGAATTGTGCCACCAATCTAGATGGTTCTCTGAAGTCGTTTGCCTCAAACAGATATAATTTTGTTTCTAAGTGAGGCATTTTTCCTTCCATTCTCCTGTCTTCTGAAACTATAGACTGTAGCTGGAGACTGGGTTTCACTAGCCACCTATCTATCTGAGTAATATCAATCTGTTTTAATTTCAATATTTCACCCTGAGGCTCTTCCATGCTTGTCTTGATATTAAGTTAATGCTTTGCTATATCAACTTGTCTCAATAGTTCAGAGATATTATATTTTCCAAGGCCTAATGACTCTTTGTTGAGTGAACGAAAAGTGTCTTCACAATCCTTCTTCACTTCCTTAGCCTTTATTTTACTTTTCACTATGTTAGTCTCCCAGGTCTTCAATATAATATTGCCTCTGGTTTGTTTTGAGGGAGACAATCTGGAGGCCACATATACTCCTTCTCTTGCTAATGTCACAACTTCTTCTTGGAAAGTGCCTCGAGCAACAATAACCTCTCTCTCCTTTAAACCGATGTTATTCAAGGATTGGTCGACCACCCGAAAATGGTTTTAGACAGCTTCTACCTTAGTGAAAAGGCTTTGTTGTGTTGATCCTAGCTTCTCACGCACCTCTAATTATTTCATTTGGAACATTATCATATATACAGTTGTATTCTCAGTCAAGTTTATTTTGGCGTGTATTTGTTTTACCAACTCTCCCTGATGAAAGGCCCATTCTCTAATCTCCTGTGTGTTCTTGTGCATTTCGTCGAGACTAGATTTGACCTGCAGGATTTCCTGTGTATCACAGACTCTAATCTGCTCGAAACTCTTGTTCATCTCGCTCCTGACTTCTTGCTCTATAGTCTTTAATTTTTCCTGCAACTGGCTTAGTAGCAGATCCTTATGCTTCAACTTCTCCTTCATGTTTCCCACTGAAAACTAGTTTGTTGTTGCAAAAGATCCTAGTGAGCCTACAACATATGTAGCAAAGTCTTCTTCTTTTAGGGCCTACCCATCCAATACCACCCTATTCTTCTTGATAGTCGCACCATCCCTTTGATGCATTTCTCTCCTTACTATCACCCTTCTCTTCTTATTGAAGAAGAATTTCGAAGGGGGCATCTCCTATGCCGATATAGGAATAAGGTATTTTATGAATACAAATTCTACACTCAGGGTCCCTCTACTGAACTGTAAGGGTGTGACAGATTGGATAGGAATGCCTATCTCAGTGGATGGCTACCTACTGGCTCTATCATTAACTGGTTTACCTAGTGTGGATAGTGGCTTTTCTTCTCCCTTTTCTATCAATGCCTCAGTCTGAGTTTCAGTATGATCTCTTGGTGGATCTATCAATGTGGTGTCTTTCTTCTGAGTAAAAACCTCAGTCCTCTCCAAAATTTCTCGAGCATCCTGTTTACTGGAGCTCCTTGTTTCCAAGCCCTAGGTCTCAACTTGTTGTGTAGCTGGAAGTATTAGGGTCTTTCCCTGCAATACTTTGGGAAGGCTATTTCTTCGATGCATCTGGAAGTTATAAAACTCGACCAATTTTTCTGGAGACAGGGCTTGAACTCGACTCAAAACCTCCCGATAGGACCTTTCCCTTCAGAATACTTTGTCCCGAGGAGAATATTCATGTTCATATATTTTCAAATTACATAGGGCCATGTGATAACCTACAATATTCAACAGATCGTGCTTTTTGAATTCGATATTGACCATCTTGATTTCTTCCATGGTCACGGCCTCTACTTTCGAATGGTTGAAATCTAGCAGAGAAAACATACCAATCTACAGGGGGGAGGTGGTCCATACCCTTTTCTGTACTGCTTTCATCTCCTTACTAATTCTTCCATGCACAATTTGATGTGTGATTTCGCGGCACACCAATCGATCTGGTAAAAATTCAGGTAGAGCATGTGGGGGAACTGAACAACAAAAAACCCTAATATAGGAGAATTTCTCTTCGTTGTACTAATCGGTGATCTTGCCTAGATTAGCCACTATTTTGTCAGAAATTCTGGGAGGTGGGAAATCATATATAGCGGTATGCATCAGTACCACCACCCAGTTGCAAATTTCGTTGAAGAAATCTTTGGCTTTATCTTCCCAAAGTTTTGAATGATAAACATGTATGGGCTCAACACTAGTTGGAGTCCAGTTCCATCACATTAGGGGAAAAGGTGTCATAAAGAAGACGACGTCGATGATATAAGTCGACATGAAGAATGAGGCAAGTTTCCCCTTGGCTTTCAGTGACTGATATCATGTAATATCCTTAACAAAACTATGTGACAACATCTTTGCCTAGTCAAAAGAATACCTCTCTGCCACCGTGTGCATAATAGGCAGCCACTGTAACAAGAAATGGGATGTGTTTTCCCTCCCATAGAGTCTACACATCATCATTTATATATACACTATGTGAGGCTCTAGTGAAGAGATTGTATATAAACCATGGGAGTCATCTCTGAACTTCTCAGGGTGAGAGTACCAATTCTTAATTAAGTCGAGCTGGTGTTTTCCATATTGGACACATTCCTTCTTGTCAAAGTCCACTAGGAAACTGGCATTGTAAATGAAATTGGGTGTTGGAGACAATTTGTACATTACCTGTAGATGTTCTGGCTGGAAAGATCCAACTGTGACCTTTTGTGAATTGAAGATGATCCTAGTCGGAATATCAACTTTTTCCAGTGCCCAACCGACCATATCATTGTAGGGAAGGAGTCTAGGCATCATTTCTATCTTATGTAACTATAATCGGGCCATAGGTTTGTATTTGGTAGCCATGGTCTTCGTCTCCTCATCACCTGAATCATCCGGGAAATTGACCAATTCATACTGTAGAATATTGAATACTTGCGTCCATGATTTAATGACGTCTATGGTTTTGGGTGAGGTATCGGAAAGGACATTTGTGTTTTGGCTCGAAATTTCACTAGGTGATTTAGTTTATTTTCGTGGAGCCATGCTATCAGACCACAAAACTCTGTTATCTGTCATAGGGAATGCGTAGAATTCTTTATCTTGAAAACTTGTTGCTTAGTAAAAACGCACAATGAAATTCAAATTCCATACCCTTTTCCTTTAATTGCATCAATTAACCAATACCTCTATTGACAAAACATTTAATTTCCTTAATGAAGAAGATTTAGGCGGTGGTCCACGATCTCATTAGGAATGATTGCTGTAAATCAATTATTAATTCCACTAATTTTTGGGAAAATCACAGATGAAATTTAAATTTATCCGAGTCGTTATTCAGTGAAGGATTAATCATGTGATAATCATTGTTAATGCACCAGTTAATCACACTTATCGTTAAGTAAATTTCAGAATTACGGATCTTAGGATATCTTATAAAATTTCAAGGTATGACTTCTGAAATGTGAACTCGTGATGTGATTAGTTAATTTTAATCATGTTTAACCCTTTTAAATAATCGTGATTAACCTAAGATAGTTTCACAATTTCGAATATCGGGACTTTGGAGTTCCTACATGTTGAAAAGATTGAAACGAAAAACTCTGAAACCCGACATTTCGAATGTAGTCTTTAGTGATTTGACTTTATAACGAACAAGAGGCTCCATAAATTTAAGATATTAGGGTCATTTGATTAAAAGGATGACTTCATCAACGGTGAGAATCAAACGTGCGTTATTTTTATTTAAACACGAATGAAAACTATTTAAAGTTTAAAGTTTATAAAAATATGTGTTTCAACATAGGCTCCATCTAGGGATCGTGTCTCCCTGTGAGACACACAAGAATAGTAGACCAAGTTCCTTTATTTGGTAAATGGAGTCATTATTTCATTTTTGTGAAACACATTCGGGAAAAGATCATACTCAGAAAAATAATTTCAATCCAAACTTAGAAAACCTTCAAAACACATCAAATCATGACTTTCAGTCAGGCTATTTGCAATTCCTCTTTCTTAAAAATGTATTTGGATTTGCTTAAGATAATCAAAACAAATTTAACCGGTCTACCAGACTCTGTTTGATTTTGTTAGCATCAAGGAAAAATAATTTTAATGATTTAGTTAGGGAGTCTTGCATAGGCTTAGAATGTAAATCTTGCCGAAAAGGGAACTAACTACCAAAGTACGTTATAATACATGTATAACAACCTTGCATATATCATAGACATTGATTCACTACCAACGAGCTTGTTCAGTACCCCAGTGAAGTTATCTAATTCCATCATTGAATTTCCTTTCACCACTTCAATTGGTTGTTGTGCATTTAAATGATGAGATGAGGGCAATCATTTAATGAATTTCCTTTCATCATCTTTCCTTTTTGGACTAGATGGGGGAAATCAATTTGTATGTAATATACCAGGGATGATATATGTTTATAATTTAGAAAAAAGGTCTGTTAACTCACTTTGATTACTCTGGGCTAATTCTCTTCCGACCTTCAAAACACCTTCGCCTACAGGAAATTTCTCACGAGAAGCTTGTATTTTCCATGGATTTTCCTTGAGCGAAACTAATCGATTTGGATCTGCTAGAAAGGCTAAAGTAGTCAGGATTAGCCTAGACATACTTTCTTTCAGTCAAATCGAGAGGGGCGTATAAATTTTTTCCTAACATTATTTTGAAGATATGTTTATGAGTTTTCGGAGTTAAGGTGAAGCCCTTTTTCTTTTATGAAGACCTTGGAAAAGGTATCTAGAATCACAGGACAATACAATTCGAGGATGAGCGGGAGAAAACACAACGAGGATTCATATGTTCTATTGAAAACATGTTCCTTCCCATGCAAGCTTGTTTATCGATTCTGGAACTGTTCTTTAGGGTCTTTTTATTCTTATAATGAATTCTATTTCATTTTTATTTCAGTTTTTAGTTTTATTTAACTTAGAGAAGATTTTTAGGATTAACCTATAATTCTTATGTTCCTCTCATTGTTAATTAGGTGACCATATTTATATGGACGAGATTTTCTTCATATTTAGCTAAATCTCTTTGAAAATTTCAACTTGGTTCAGTGGATTAGAAGCTCATACCTCAAATTTTCTTTATATTTTCAACTAAGAAAACCATTTATTTATCACCTGTTTCGAGAGAATATCAATGTTCTGAAATGTGTTTCTGATACCTTCTTATCTCTCAACTATCAGCGAGCATTTTTCATAAATATAAATGGGAGAAATTTCATAAATTTCTCGAAAAATAAATAGTAGTTGTTACTTGTTTTTGATATTTCTGTTTTTTGTGAAATCAACAAACCTGGCCGTATTTACAGTGAAAGTGAAAACTTACCAAAGAAATAAAAATTTCAAAACAAAACAAGGAAATCAAACCAATATATACAGTGAGATTTTGGAAACATGTTTATTTCATAAAGTGCTTCAGGGAACACCCATTGATGGGGGCGTTAAGGATTTTCCTGTCGAGGTTCTCCAACAAGAACAAATTCTTTCCTTCAGAAGCTATGACCCTGAAACGTCTACACTAGATGTGATCAAATTTTCCATGTTTGTCGGCATCCTCCTTCCTAGCGTCCCATTTCAAAACAATGTCATCAGGAAGGAACTCCCTATCTTTATCCTTTTTATCAAATAGGGCTTTCATATTGTCTTGGTATTTCTGGAGTTTCTCATCCACCTCATCCCTATTCTGCTGCACTTCTATTAAATGGTTGATTCTTCAGGTGATATCATTAGGTTGTTCCTTTGAATCTTTCTAGAGATGCATTACCAATAGAGACAGGTTTATAGGTAGTACCACGTCAGTCCCGTACACCATTTGGAAAGGGGACATTCCGATCTATTTCTTATTGCCTATCTGATTCGCCCACAAAGCTTATTTCAGATGAACATGCCAGGCTTTCTTATTTTCGGTTAGTACATCTTTTACTATGGTGATTAAGCTCTTATTTGATGATTTGGCTAATCCATTTCCCCGAGGATAGTAATCTGTGGAATGTCCCAGTACAATATTGTACTTTTGACAAAATCTAACTATTGCTATAGATTTGAATTCCTAGGCATTATATGTAACTATCTTCCGAGGAAAACCAAATCTAGATAAAATGTTTTCCTGTAAGAAATTTATTACCATAGAGACTGTAGCATTTCTGGTCGGAATGGCCTCAACCCATTTAGTGAAATAATTTGTAGTGGTCAATATCCATTTATTTTGTGTGCTTGAATGTGGATGAATTTATTCAATAAAATATAGACCCCACTGTTGAAATGGAGTTTCCATCTTGACTGGGCTCAAGGGTAGTGTAGGGATATTTTGTTTACCTGAGAATAATTGACAGGGATTACAGGCTCTAACGTTATCATTGACATCTGTAAATAACTCTGACCAATAGTTTCTATCTCTTAGGATCTTATAAGCCATCTCCCTCCAGGCGTGGTGTCCTCCACACACCCCTTCATGAAACTCATTTATGACGTTCTCTGTTTCGGATTCTGTTAGGCATCTCCATAAAAATCCCAATGGGTCTTTCCAATACAACTAGTTGTCAACGGTACAATATTTCACTGCGTGCAACTTCAGTTTTCTTTCCTTGGAAGGAGTCATATCACTCGGGCACTGCATAGTCAAGATATATGAAACTATGTTGTTATACCAGGTAGAGGAAGAAATTTTTTCTTGGATCTCAGTTGCAGGTATAGTGACATCAAATTCATCTATGTATGGAAAACCTTTGTAAGCTTGCAGATGATTTATCCTGAGTGCTCTAAAATTTGATTTGGCTAATAGCTTATTCAGGGCTTGACCCTTGACAAGTTTTGTTGGTTTGACCTCAAGATAAAATTCCTAGATCTTGGCAAGCCATCGGTCTCTCCTACTGTCACTATCAGGTTGAACCAATATATCCTTGACGAAACTGGTAGGTACATAAGAAATTAATTTAGAATGTAGCACGTAGGTCTTGAAAGATTTTAGGGCTTTCACCATTTCATATGCTTTCTTTTCCAGTATGTCGTATTTCAACTCTGTGTCTCCGAGTCTTTTGCTAAAGAATGTTATTGGTTGTTCAAACCCTTCCTTGTTCTTCTATAGGAGTACAGTTGCAATCATATGTTCGGATGTGAATGAGAAAATAAAGAATTCTTTCGTGTAATCAGGACTGGCCAATATAGGTGCTTCCCCTATAAATTTATTGATACGTTCGAAGAAATCTTTATTTTTAGTTGTCCATTTGACCTCGCTATCCCTTTTTAACATATCTGTAATCAACTTTACAATTTCAGCGAAGTTAAGAATAAATCTCCTTAAAAAATTATTTTTCCTAAAAAAGATTGGATTTCCTTTCTGTTCCTAGGAATATTTATTGTTTCTATAGATTCAACCCTTTTTGGGTCGATTTTAATTCCATATATCGATACTATATGGCCCAATATTTTACCTTCCTGCATTGCAAAATGAGATTTCTTGGGGTTCAGAGACAAACCAAATTTTCGACATTTCTCAAATGTTTGTTTGAGGTGTATTAAGTGCTCTCCATCAGATTTAGAAAACACAGCTAAATCATCAAGATAAATGACAAAAAACTTATCTCTTTCATCTACGAAGGCGATGCCCATCACTCGTTGGAAAGTGGCTCCTGTGTTCATCAAACCAAATGGCATATTATCATACATGAAAGTACCCCATGGGGTAGTGAACGTGGTTTTTTCTTTATTGTCCTCGTGGACTGCAATTTGGTTATAACCTGAAAAAACATCAATCGTGGACATTATATTAGTTCCAACCACTTTCTCCAAAACATGATCCATTTTAGGTAGTGGATAATTATATTTGATGGCTGATCTATTTAAGTTCCCAAAATCCACGCATTGTCTGATTTCACCGTTTTTCTTTCTGACTGGGATTAAATTGGATACCCACTCGGAATATCTGAGTGGAACGATGATTTTTTCATCCAAGAGCTTCTTAACCTCCCTTTCTATCACGGGAAACAATATAGGATTTATTTTTCTGAGCTTCTTCTTGAAATGTTTGATGCCTTGCTTTAATGGGATCTTATGTTCGATGACAGTGGTATCATAAGTTCTCAATTTGTCATAAGACCAAGTGAAGACATCTTTGTATTGCTTGAGTAAATCTTCATGTTTTCTTTCCATTTCTGGTGGAAGGTATTTAGATATCTTTACCAACTTAGGAGTTTCCTTGGTGCCTATATTACAATCTTCAACATCTTCAGGCTGAGGCTGTAAAGTGGACTTTAGGGGAATATCATCATGATCGAATAATATCTCTAAATGAATCAAACCTTGATTTGATTGTTTTTCAGTAGAAACATGCAGTGATTAGCAATCTTATCCTGGAACTCCTGAGGATCTTCACCTTCTTTCATGACCCAAGTAGAGTCATTCTGATTTTTCTGATCAATATGTGTTTCAGAAAATTCATCAACCATTTCTAGAAATTGTTTGATATGTTCATCATCTTCAAATACCTTCTAGTGTTGAACATTATTCAGTATTCAAAGCTGGTGTCTCATTTCTATGTGATATGTTAAGAACCAAATATCAGTATAGCATAGAAAAGCCTCAGAAAAAGTAC
>ML776914.1:1006432-1017031 GCA_009831015.1 Picea engelmannii | reverse complement strand
GGTAACTTCCCCACAACTTGCCGAATTTTGTCCTTTCCAGGATATGTCACTTGTATAGTGTACCCCGCACCAAATAATTGATATACAATTTTGAAAATCACACCAGAAATACTACAAACTGTCTGCGATCCAATGAAACTAGTCCCACTCAATTTGGATACTCTAGGAAGAAGTTATGATTGTTTTACCTGGAACACCTTCTTGCTACTAGTCAATAGGACTAGTCAGATACCCTATCTTACATAGGGTGTATCTACAAATTTAAGATGAACTAGAAGATGAACTTTTTACCACAAATACCTTACTAATTTCTGTAAATATCCTCCAAAGTTTAGGGTCTGAAACATTACAAAACAATTTTTATAGCGAAAATTCCGCAATGACTCAGTTCAGGATGATTCCAGAACCCTATCTTGTACAGGCTGTATCTCTGAAATTATAAGGCCCCAGGAGATGAATTTTGAACCCAACGTACCTTGATAAATCTATGAAATATCCTTCAAGTCGTTCCTTATGAGACATTTTATAAAAAAAGTTATAGCGAAAATTCCAAGGTGTCTCAAATGTAGCAGCGAAACCCCAAGACCTTGAGCTCTGATACCATATGTTAAGAACCAAATATCAATATAGCATAGAAAAACCTCAGAAAATGTACTCAATGCCTTGNAAAAGAGATAATTTCAGATAATAATCCTCTTCGAGGGGGCAACCTCCTTTTACCCCACTTAAATGTTCAAGTACAAGATGATTCAAAATGAAAATGTCTCCTTGGTATATATAGGAGACTAGGAGGTATATTTACAACTAATGGCATAAAGCCAACATAAATAAAATAAAATTACTAATATAATATGCCCCAATTAAGGGGTAATGGGCCAATATTAGGGCTTAACATGATATCTCAGCTTCAAAATTGTAGGTGGCATGAAAGTCGCAGCCGCTTTCGCTAGGGAGTCAACTTGTTGATTTTATGCCCTAGGAATATGATGAATATTGAATGATGAGAAAAGGTTTTCGATCATATCCCAGGCTCAGCTCCTGTATGACCTTAACCTTGGATGCTTGGCCTGATACTGTTGCCTAATCTATTTTACAATCAATTCTGCATCACTGTAAACTATCAAATTTTCAATTTTCAACTTTCTGGAAGCCTCTAGTCCTAAGACATGAGCCTCATATTCACATACGTTATTAGTATATTCGATGTCCCAATTCAATCTATATGATAAAGAAATAATAAATTCATCATCGGGTGCTACAAACAATACCCCATCTCCTACTCCTTCCCACGATGAAGCACCATCAAAATACATCTTCCAAACTCCTACACTATTTGCATTTTTATTTGTTTTTTCTATTTTTTGTTTTTCTTCTTCTATATGATTTTCTTCTGTAAATTCATCTAAACTATCATCAAGTGATAATATATGGTTCCCTAAATCTTGATCAGCGACATATATTGGATAGTTATTTGGGTTTTTTGGTTCACTTACAGTATATACCAATCTTGTCTCCCTGTACAGACAGGTGAACTATCCGCCAAAGATCGGGATCATGGCATAAGTCATATCCAATTGCAATGATCCTCCAAGTTTAGCACCCTAAGACCTGGACAACAACATGCCATACTTTTCAGGAACATCAACAACAACTACATCCATGAGAATACTTTTCATAGGGATCTGTGCAAGATTAACTACTAAATCTTTAATCATGTTGAGGCACTTAAATTTTCTTGAATCAAAAGAATACAAGTCTTGGTAGGGTCTAGTAACCTCGAGGCCCAGTTTTTCCATAATGGATTTGGGCATTAAATTTTGTGAGGCTCCAAAATATAACATACAATTATGTAGCAAATGATCATGCATAGTCAACGTGATATAAAAGGGAGCGACAGGGTCTTTGGAATTTTCGATATGCGGACCAAACATTATAGTAGGATTATCATCTTCCAAATTAATAGAATCCACATGACTTTCAATATGTGAGAAATTAATCATCTGGGCGATTTATTTTCTATACATCGGAGTTTTTTCCAGTTCAACCAGAGGTATCGGGATTTCAATTTTATTGATTTCGTTCTCTAGATTGAAACTTCCCATCGTCTTTTTGGCTTCCTTGGATAGTATCTCTGTGTCTGTTTTCTCTGTTCTATTGGTTTGTGTTGTCTTTGTTTCAACCGTCTTCATCTTGGTATCTTGCATCTAAACTATCTTTGTTTTTTCTGTTATCTTTTCAGTGGATGGTTGAGAGGTCTCATTCTTTTTACTTCTCGACAAAATTTTCTTTGGTGGATCAATTGTGAAATTTTTAACTCTAGGCCTTAAATTATACTTTTGTTGGAGATCGACCATTATAGAGTCAACGATTCCTTGATAACCGGAGTCCCCCATATTATTTATACTTACCTCATCTCCAAACAATGGTTCCTGGTCTAAAGACCTTTCATAATCCTGTCTGGTCAAATGAATTTCTTGGTCATTATCACTGAGGATGCTTATATCTTCATCGAATCCCTCAAAATCTTGTGCATCATCACCTTGCATAAAGTTTTCTATTTTGAAAGGAGATTTGATTTCCTGATCCTCATTTTTTACCGATATTTGTTGGATCTATGGAGTTAGATTCCTTTTGAAGTCTCTCCTAGAAAAAGGATCAGTCTTAGCCTGGTCTAATTCCATTCTGGAGATCTTGTTTGATAATTATTTTATTATTTTGGCCATATTGTCCATTTTGTCTTCAACAGACTTCCCAGATCCAGAAGTTCCATCTTGCTCTCTGAAGCACTTAGTGTCTTTGTTTCATGTTTCAAATTTCTCTTTCAGTTTACCAAATTCCATCATGTTCGACTCAATTTCAATGGCGTCGTCTTGCATTCTAGTGAGATCAATGGATCTCCTTTCTCTCAAAAGCAGGGCAAAGTCTGGCTTGAAATCTTTTTCAAATGTTACTTTACCTGCAAGTTGTGAGGTTTTAACTTTTGTCGGAATTTTGTGATAAAGTTTATTAAATATTTGAATGAAATCTAAGACCAACTCTTAATTATTTTTTCTTAAAGCCCCAAATTTTGTCAGGTAATATGAGTGATCTTTTATCTCTCCCCACTGCCTCAAGAAGGCGGTTTCCAGTGCATCATAATATGTTATAGATCCCACTGGAAGCCCTTCAAACCAAATTCTTACTTGGCCTTCAAAGGTTTGCACCAAAAGTCTCTAATAAACATCCTCATGCTCAATGCCAAGGATATCAATGAATTGGTTGAAAATTTTTATGTGCTCTATTGCCGTTAAATCTCCCTTTCCTGTGAACTTTGGTAAATTCTTCATGTAGTTTTCAGGTAGGTCATGAAGGAAAGGGGGAAGGGCCAGAGGAGCATATCTGGCATCTACTTTTGAAAATATCACGAGAGGGGGAGGTGGTGGCCCTTAGCCGCCTCCTCCTACGACACCACCTCTGACATCATCTCCGACGCCACATCTGACATCACCTCCTATTGCATCCATTTGAATCTGAGGGGGATGAACTTTGAGAGATGAAAAGGGGGTTTTCATAAACTTGTAGTGGCCCTTCAACTACTTTAGAATGAGGAGAATGAAGTTCTGTAGACATATCAGTAGGAGACAGAAAGTCTGAAAAAGGGGAAAAAGGGAAACGAGGGCTAGGTTCTTCGGACTTACAGGACATATAGAAAGGAGAACCTAGAGGAGTTGAATCATAAATACACGATATACTCCTCAGTTTTTTGTGGAATATAAACCTTTACTTTGGGGATATGTGAAATAAAAGAGGGTATCAAAATGGGTCCTTTTCCTTTATTAGTAGAGGGGGGAGTCGAAATGGTCTCAGATTTTATCTTGGGTAAAAGCGGTTCGGGGTTTATAACTTCAGTTTCAGGTTTATTAGTTGTTGTATCTCCAAAGTGGCTTTGTGTGTAACCCTCTTGTGAGGTTGACTGTTCACGTGGAACCTTAGCATTAGTTTGAACACCTTTGGGTTGGTAAACCTTACTTGTGAATGCATCATCTTGCTTGGGGTTTCCCCTTGGTCTTAAAATTTTTTTGGGATCGATTACATGAGTAGTCTGTTGTTCGTTAGGTTTCTTCCTGGTATTCTTTCTACTGAATTACAGCTTATATATTTTGGAGTTGCCAAGTGACAGATAAAGCCTTAATACAATATTCAATCCTTGTTCACTATCAAAGACATAATATTACCTTGTCGTTCTTCCTAGGGAAAAATAACTTTGTATATTTGTCCCCAGAAACGATGCCTAAAATATGTTGTTCCTGAGATTACACTTAAGTCTTAGAAATGTAATGTCATGGCATCATAAATATAAAGGTTTATTTTATGAAATTTGTTTTCTTCTGATATTTATAAAAGACTTAATTCCTCAAATGAAAATAAAAACAGAACAATACAGAGGTTGTAATTTGTCGTCCGAGTCGATTTATGAAATCAGGTGGGGTGAGAGAAACATATAAAAATGTTAAAGAAAACAAGGCATCAATGAAGAGATGAATCTGATCATGTTCATAGTAGAATAAAATAAAGCATGCACTCTTGAAAGGATATAATTTTTAGTTATCCAAGTAGCTTATAGGTCTTGTATTTACTGACAGCAAATACAGAGAAAAAAATGCTTTCTTAACGAACAACCGGTTTGGTGTGATTATAGTAGTTGTTTTACTAAATTGTAAACACTCACTTATCAAAAAGACATTTAAAGAAACAAGAAATATGGAGTACAAAGAGGAAACATAACTCAGACTGCACAAAGATTGGAATCTCTATCTACGCTTGTATTAATTCTCACAAAGGAGATTTTATCTTAATTACATTCGGCAAGAAGCAGCCCTTAGTTCAATCTTTGAAACATGTATTTATACAAAAGGTTCTCAACCCTAAGAGGTTGGAATTCTCCTTATTTCTAAAATAGTAAAATTACAAAATGTAAAATCTGAAAAGCTTCACTTGCATCTCTCTTGTCTCTTCGCTATGCTCACGAAGGTGTTTTTCCTTATTGTTATCCATCTTAGAAACAACTAGTCTTCTAATCATGATCTGTACAAATTATGTCTACAGGTTATCTCATTTGTTCCCGGAATTGCTGCCTTTTCCTTGCTCAACACATTTGACAGACATGCCCACGAATTGCGCCACCAATCTGGATGGATTTGTTAAGTCGTTTGCCTCAAACATATATAATGTATTTTCTAAGTGAGGCATTCTTCCTTCCATTCTCCCGTCTTATGAAACTATAGACTGTAGCTGTAAACTGGACTTCATTAGCCACCTATCTATCTGATTAATATCAATCTGTTTTAATTTCAAGATTTCAGTCAGAGCCTCTTCCATGCTTGTCTTGATATTAAGTTGATTCTTTTCTATATCAACCTGTCCCAATACTTCAGAGATATTATATTTTTTGAGGCATAATGACTCTTTGTCGAGTGAACGAAAAGTGTCTTCACAATCCTTCTTCACTTCCTTATCCATTCTTTTACTTTCCTCTATGTTAGTCTCCCAGGTCTTAATTATAATATCGCCTCTGGTTTTTTCCGAGGGAGACAATCTGGAGGCCACAGATACTCCTTCTCTTTCCTATGCCACAACTACTTCTTGGAAAGTGGTTCGAGCAACAACAACCTTTCTCTCCTTTAAATCGATGTTATTCAAGGATTGGTCGACCACCTGAAAATGGTTTTGGAAAACTTCTACCTTATTGAAAAGGCTTTGTTGTGTTGATACAAGCTTCTCACGCACCTATAATGCTTTCGTTTGGAACACTATCATATCTAAAGTTGTATTCTCAGTTGATTTTATTCTAGCCTGTAGCTGTTTTACAAACTCTCCCTGTTGAAAGGCCCATTCTCTACTCGCCTATGCATTCTTGTGCATTTCGTCGAGACTGGATTTGAGTTGTCGGATTTCCTATGTATCACAGACTCTAATATTCTAGAAACTCTTTTTCATCTCACTCTTTACTTCCTGATCTATAATATTTAATTTGTCCTGCAACTGGCTTACTAGTAGATCCTCCTGCTTCAACTTCTCCTTCAAGTTTCCCACTGAAAACTGGTTTGTTGTTGCAAAAGATCCAAGTGAGCCTGCAATATCTGTAGCAAAGTCTTGTTCTTCTAGGGACTTCCCATCCAATAGAACCCTATGCTTCTTGACAGTCACACCATCCCTTTGATGCATTTATCTTCTCACTACCACCCTTCTCTTCTTACTGAAGAAGAATTTCGAGGGGAGCATCTCTTCTGGCGATATAGGTATAAGGTCTTTTATGAATACAACTTCTGCACTTGGGTTCCCTCTACTGAACTATAAGTGTGTGATAGATTGGATGCTTACCAGTTGTGTCAGTAGCTGGTTTACCCGGTGTGGACAGTGTCTTTTCTTCTCCCTTTTCTATCAAGGCCTCAGTCTGAGTTTCAATGTGATTACTGGGTGGATCTGTCAATGTGGTGTCTTTCTTCTAATTCAAAACCTAAGTCCTCTTGAAACTTTCTCGAGCATCTTGTTTACTGGAGCTCCATGTTTCCAATCCCTGGGTCTCAACTTGTTGTGTAGCTGGAAGTATTAGGGTCTCTCCCTGCAATACTTTGGGAATGCTATTTCTTTGATGCTTCTGGAAGTTATAAAACTCGATCAATTTTTCTGGAGCTAGGGATTGAACTTGACTCAAAACCTCATGATAGGACCTTACCCTTTGGAATACTTTGTCCTGAGGAGAATATTCATGTTCATATATTTTCAAATTGCAGAGGGCCATGTGATTACCTACAATCTTCAGTGGATCATGCTTTTTGAATTTGATATTGACCAGCTTGATTTCTTCCAAGGCCATGGCCTCTACTATCGAATGGCCTAAATCCAGTAGAGAAAATGTACCAATATGTGGGGGGAAGGTGGGCCATACCCTTTTATTTACTTCTTTCATCTCCTTACTAATTCCACCATGCACATTTTGATGTGCGACTTCGTGGAACACCAATCGATCTAGTAAAAATTCAGGCAGAGCATGTGGGTGGATTGAACAACCGAAAACCCTAATATAGGATAAATGCTCTTCGATGTACCAGTCGACGATCTTGCATAGATTAGACACTATTTTGTCAGAAATCCTGGGAGGTGGGTAACCATATATAGCGTTATGCATCGATACCACCACCCAGTTGCATATTTCGTAGAAGAAATCTTTGGCTTTATCTTCCCAAAGTTTTGAATGATAAACATGTATGGTCTCGGCACTAGTTGGAGTCGAGTTCCAACCCATTAGGGGAAAAGGTGTCATAAAGAAGATGACTTCCATGATATAATCTGACATGAAGAATGAGGCAAGTTTCCCCTTGGATTTCAATGACTGATATCCTGTAATCTCCTTAACCAAACTGTCTGAAAACATCTTTTCCCAGTCAAAAGAATACCCCTCTGCCATCGTGTGCATAATAGTTACCCGTTGTAACAAGAAATGGGTTGTGTTTTCCCTCCCATAGAGTCTACACATCATCATTTCTATATACATTATGTGAGGCTCTAGTGAAGAGACTGTATATACGCCATGTGAGTCAACTATGAACTTCTTAGGGTGAGAGTACCAATCCTTAATTAAGTCGGTAGGTTTTTTCCATATTGGACACATTCCTTCTTGTCAAAGTCCACTAGGAAACTAGCATTGTAAAAGAAATTGGGTGTTGGAGACAATTTGTACAATACCTATAGATGTTCTGGCCAGAAATACCCAACTTCGACCTTTTGTGAATTGAATATGGTCCTGATCGGAATATCAACGTTTTCCAGCGCCCAACCGACCATATCATTGTAGGGCATGAGTCTAGGTCTCGTTGCTATCTTATGTAACTCTGATTGGGCCACAGTTTTGTATTTAGTAGCCATGGTATCTATATCCTCATCACCTGAATCATCCAGGAAATTGACCAATTCATACTGTAGAATATTGAATACTTGCATCCAGGATTTAATGGAATCTATGTTTCTGGGTGAGGTATCAGAAAGGACATCTATGTTTTGGCTCGAACTTTCACCAGGAACTTTAGTTTCTTTTCGTGTAGCCATGGTATCAGGCCACAAAACTCTGTTATCTGTCACAGGGAATACAAAAAATTATTTATCTTGAAAACTTGTTGCTCAGTAAAAACGCACAATGAAATTCAAATTCAATACCCTTTTCCTTTAATTGCATCGATTAACCAATACCTCTACTGATGAAACATTTAATTTCCTTAATGAATAAGATTTAGGCGGTGGTCCAAGATCTCATTTGGAGTGATTTCCATAAATCAATTATTAATGCCATTAATTTTCGGGAAAAGAACAGATGAAATTTGAATTTATCCAAGTCATTATTCAGCGAAGGATTAATCACGTGATAATCATCATTAATGCACCAGTCAATCACACTTATCGTTAAGTAAATTTTGAAATTTCGGATCTTGGGATATCCTATAACATTTCAAGGTATGACTTCTGAAACACGAACTCATGATGTGATTAGTTAATTTTTATCATGTTTAACCCTTTTAAATAATCGTGATTAACCTAAGACAATTTCATGATTTCGAATATGGGGACTTTGATAGTCACTCGATGCAGGATCCCTGAAACACGAAATCGTGATATGATTAATTAACTGTTAATATTTTTTAATTCTTAACTAATACGGTTTAATGTTTAAGAAAGTTTCTCAATTTTGGATATCGGGACTTTGGAGTTCCTACATGTTGAAAAGCTTGAATTGCAAAACTCTGAAACCCGACATTTCGAATGTAGTCTTTAGTGATTTGAATTTTTAGCGAGCATGCGTCTCCATAACTTTTAAGAGATTAGGGTCGTTTGATTAAAATGATGAATTCATCAATGGTGAGAATCAAGAGCACATTGTTTTTATTTAAACAAGAATGAAAACTATTTAAAGTCTAAAGTTTATAAAAATATATGTGTTCCAACACAGTATATTGCACCAAAACTAGAATCAATGTGACATGCTGCAAATGGAGAAAACTTGTGGAGTTATAATATTGTGGAGACAATACGTTTCAAGTGGTGCAATATGTCACATTGAAAKATAAATCTTGTGCAATGCAACATGTATTATGCTGAAGATAAAATCATTGTGACAAGTGGCCATGCCACATCAACTAGTTATCCATGTCAGCACGGTGATGGTGTATGTGTGTGTGTGTGTGTGTMTTATTTTATCCATAGTAAGATTAGAAAATCTCAGAAGAAAGTGAAGATTCAGGGGTAGGTATATAGTGAGGAGGACTACACAATCTCTAGTGAGGGCTACTAACCAATCCTAATCCAAATTTCCCGAAACTACAAATTAATGGGTTTTGAAGAACATAGTGGTACTCCTTGATAGAGGCCCTGCTACTAATGAAATTTTGATAGTGCCTTAGGAGATAAGACATAATGAAATTTGGTGGATGCTTTGGCTATATTCCAAAGGGTTTTGAATGGGGATGCAAAAATATTCCAAAATCCATTATTATGGGAGACTTTTTGGAGATTTTTGGGATTTTTGAAAAAGGAAAAGGGACCCCACATTACAAATTTGGAAAAAAAATATTTACTCCACATTTTACATTATCAACAAGCTAGAAATTTTTTTATTACCAAAGTTTCTCCAATTATGCTCAATTTGGGGGATAACAATTTTCATTAAAAATTCAAGTCCTAAGAAAATGCAAAAAGGACAAAGTTGACAATTCCATATTGGTGTAAAATTTGACTAGATTATCAAATCTTGAATTTGAAAGTTATTGTGTACTCACCATCATGATTATTATCTACACCTAATATACATATTTTTCTAGTTCTATCCATATTTTGCTCTACAAGTGATAGAGGTTGGTCTTTGAGAAAATTTGCACTAGTGAGAAAATTGCACAATTGAGTAGAAATGACAAAGTTATAATAACTTTCAACATAGTTACCAACTTAACTAACTCTACAGAGTTCTCGTTTCTTCAGGGATCACATTTTTTACCTTGTTTTTAAAAATGGTGCTACGGGTAGCACCCCCCTCTCTTTTTAGGTGTTTTTTTGATATTTTAAAATTTTTGATCCATAATGTATCCACATTATTTTTTTAAATGCTTATTTTTCCATCTATTTTCAAACTTTTCAATTTTTTGTTTTAAACATGTTTTTAATCATTTTTCCATGTTTCTTTCAATCTAAAAAATGTTATTTACCATTTACTTTTTTTAAATTAAGATTTTTCATATAATTATGTCTCCTTAATTAATTTATGGTTCCATACTTTTAAAATATATTGGAAAACATCATTTTTAACAAATTGTTTACCTTTACATAAACTAATTGTACTTAACTAACACTATTTTTTATTATTTACCAAAAAACCATAATTTAAAAAAAAAAAACTAAGAAAAATAAAAGTTACCTTTACAGAAAATAATTGTACTTAAATAACACTATTTTTTATTATTTAACACAAAAACATAATTGAAAAATAAAATAGTTGAAATTATTTTTTTTAAAGCAAATTATATTAAAAAAAGATTAAATAAAAACGTAAAAGACTAAAGAAAATAAAAATAAAAA
>ML776914.1:965926-999786 GCA_009831015.1 Picea engelmannii | reverse complement strand
ACATTTTCATTTTGAATCATCTTGTACTTGAACATTTAAGTGGGGTAAAAGGAGGTTGCCCCTTTGAAGAGGCTTATTATCTGAAATTATCTCTTTTTCAAGGCGTTGAGTACTTTTCCTAAGGTTTTTCTATGCTATATTGATGTTTGGTTCTTAACAAACTTCTTGTAAAATTTCATCCCAAACAGATAACCGAGTCAAAAGTTATGACCCTCGGAAATCCCTGCATCATTCTCCTCTGGTTGAAAAGAAAGGAACTCCTCGGATTTATTATCTTCAAATTGTTTCCATTTAACATGATCTAGGTTCAACAAGTTCCCCTTTGTAATCCATGTACTCTCTATTAGTTCTACATCTTCCCACTAGACCATATATCAATTATATTGGCCTTACCGAGTATGAAGGGTCTTCTTATCTAAAATATGCACAATGTTTTCCTTTTTCTTTCTCAGAATGGCTTGTTGTCAATCCACCTCTGCTTCACTATCATCACTCAGATAATCCCCATGGAAGATATATAAATCAAAAACATTAAACACAAGGGAAATATTGAAATCAGCTAGTAAATCGACCTTTTAAGCATTGTCATTAATTTTCTTGAGAATCTTGCAAGGAACAATTTTCTTATACTTCAATTTTTGGTAGGTTCCTCTAGGAAACCGTTCTTTCGGTAAATAAACCATTATCAGATCACCTTCATTGAATACCTGATATTGTCGGTTAACATCTTTTATAAAAAATTTCTGTTCATTACTGGTCTGCATCTTTTGTCTCACTTGTTTCTACAACTGTTGAATGTGTTCTACAAATGCCTCCCCATCATCACTGATCCTATCCCCAAGTGGTAGCTGCACTAAATTTAGGACACCCATAGGATTTCTATTGTAAACAACCCGAAATGGATATTTACCTATAGATATATTCACTAAACTATTGTAGGAAACTTTTTATTGAGGTAAATCCAAATCCCGTTTCTTTGGATTCTCTCCAACAATGCTCTGTAACAGGTTTCCCAAATTCCAATTTACTACCTCAGTTTCCCATCTGTTTGGGGGTGATAGGAATTTCTAAAGTGTAATTAGGCCCCATTTTCTTCCATAAATTCCTCCAAAAATGACCCATGAGCCGAGTATCTCTATGAAAGGTATTATTCTTTGGAACCCCATGCAATTTAATAATCTCTAAAAAAACAATTCAACCACCCTTGATGCATCACTAGTTTTCTCGCAAGAAATTAAATGAGCCATTTTAGAGAACCTAACAACAACCAAAAAAATATAATCATTACCTTGATGTGTGTTTGAGAGCCCAAAAACAAAATCCATGCTCATATATGTCCATGGGCTTGTAGGAACTGGTAATGGCATATACAACCTTGTGTTTTGTGAGTTTCCTTTAGCCATTTGAGAAATCCTACATCGTTCCACATACCTAGTTATATCCTTTTTCATCTTCAGCCAGTAATACTTATCTTCGATTAAGGCTAGTGTCTTATCCTTTCCAAAATTTATTTCCAAACCACTACTGTGAAGTTCTTTGATAATATTTTCTCTCATAGAACCAATTGGAATGCATAGTTGTTTTCCTTTGAAGAGGTAACCATCTTACATAAAATATTCACCATGAGTAAGATCCATGTTTCCAGGTACTGGATTCTCCAATTGTTCCACCATCACCCAAAAATCATCATCAGATGCATAGAGATCCTTCAATGCAACAAACCCAATTACTTGATTTTCCATGGTTGTCAAAATAATAGTGCACCAACTCAAGGAAACTATAACTTGACTCTACCATCCTGATTTGTGCTTCAGAAAAAGGGTGTATCCTTGTAAGAAAGAGACCCATTTTTCATGTCTATTGTTCAATTTATTTTGGATGTTTACATATTTTAATGCAATGTGATCGGTAAATAACACAAACTCCTCCGACACTAAATAATTCCTCCAATGTCACAATTCTTTCACAATTGCATAAAACTATACATCATATGTGGAGTATTTCTTTCTTACCTCATTCGACTTCTCACTAAAAAATTCAATTCTCCTATCTGCTTGGCTAAGTACAACTGAAATTCCTACACATGAAGCATCATAGTCTACCTCAAACACTTTATCAAAATCTGGTAAGGCCAATATAGGTGCCTCAGTGGCCTTCTTCTTTAGAAACTTAAAAATTTCCTCATCCTCATTGGTCCACATGAATGTCTTGACTTTGGTGCAATCTGTTATGGGTGCTACAATACTGCTAAAATTTTGAATAAATTTTTGATAGAAGGTGACCAACCCATGAAAAATTCTTACCTCTATTATGCTCCTAGGACTAGACCACCCCAAAATTGCTCTGACCTTGTCTGAATCCATCATGAATCCTTCTGATATGACAAAACCCATAAATACAAAACTTTCTTGCAGGAACCTACATTTCTTCAGGTTTTCATAAAGCTGTTGTTTTCTCAATGCATCCAATATAATTTTTAAATGTTGCAAGTGATCTTCTTTGTTGTTACTGAAAATTAGGATGTCATCAAAACAAACGACAACAAAATTACCAATATAATGTCGAAGCATAGTATTCATCAACCACATGAAAGTACTAGGTGTATTGGATAGCCCAAATGACATCACCATCCATTCATATAGTCCATCCCTAGTCTTGAAGGAAGTTTTCCATTCATCCCCTTTGTGAATCTGGATCTGGTGGTATCCACTCCACAAATCAATTTTACTAAAATATGTATCTTCGGCTAGAACATCCATCATGTCGTCCAAGCGTGGTATATAAAACTGATATTTGATGTTAATTTTATTGATTTCTCTGCTATCTGTGCACATCCTCCACGTATTATCCTTTTTTGGAGTCAACAATGCTAGTACAACACATGGACTCATGATTTCTCTTACCAAACCTTTCTTTATAAGTTCTACCAGTTTCCATTTGAGCTCTACATATCGTGTAGGACTCATCCTATAGGCTTCCTGATTAGGTAAATATGATCTTGGGATTAGATCAATGTGATATTGAATATCCTTCTTTGGTGGAATACCATCAAGTAGTTCATTAGGGATAACATCAACATATTCTTCAAGTACCTTAGCCACTTCAGTAGGGATTGGTATGTCTTCCCCGACTCCTTTTTGCACTATTAATGCATAAAATAATCATATTTTCTTCATTTCCTTAACAAGATCTCTTTTCAACAACATATTCTCATTTTTTCCCTCATCCTTAAGGGGCAATAAGACAACTTTCAATCCATCCTTCCAAAAGGTGTGGGCATTCTTTTTTATGCATGACTTTTTTTGTCATATTTCAAAGGCCTCCCTAATAATAAATGATGTGCATCCATCAGAATGACATCACACCATTCTTCATATTTATAATTCTTACCTATGGAAAATTTGATCAAACATATTTTATTAATGGTGACTTCATTCCTTTTTTTGAACCATGAAATTTGGTAAGGATGGGGATGTTTTTCGCAGTGTAATTTTGAATTATCTACCATCTATTTGGAAACCATATTCTAACAATTTTCACTATCAACAATAACTTGACACACCTTTCCCCCAGAAGTGCATCTGGTTCAAAAAATATTTGTCTGAAGCCAAGAATATTCATTGTTAGTATTCTTCCTTTTCTCTTTTTCAGGAATCACCATTGACCTCTATATCATGAGATTCTCCCCCATATTATGCAAGACTTCATATTCAACCCCTTCTTATTCATTCTTAGCTTGGACCAAGTTTAAACTAGGTTCTTGTCCTTTCTTTGGATCTTGCATGTTATAATTTGGGCATTCAAATGCTCAATAACCCACTACACCACACCTAAAACACACATAAGGTCCTCCTCTTCCACCATCGTAACCTCTACCTCTATGAAACCCTCTTCCTCGTGGTTGATTTAGGTTACTTTGTTGAGTATATTCTTCTTTTTCAACTCCTTGGGATGATTCACCTTTGCCATAGGTAAAACCACCACTTGAGGTAGACAATGTACCCCTCCTTGCTCCTCTATTCCTTTGAGAAAATTGCCAAAAAAATTCCTCGAACTTTAAGGCTAATTGGTATGCCTCTTCCACGCTACAAACCCTATGCATGCTCAACTCATCTTGAATATAAAATTTTAAATAATTCACATATCTTTTAGCCATTTCTCATCAGTTTCCTGGTGATCCACATGAATGGGCAACTAATAAAACTTGTTTGTGAGTTCCTCCATGATGGAATTTTTTTTCTTCAAGTTCTGAAATCTACGAAAAAGGGTGCGAGAATAGTCCAAAGGAAAAAATGTTTCTGGCAATTTTTTTTCCATCTTGCTCCAAGTCCTAATTTTTTCTTTTCCTTTTTCTGCTCTATCTTTCTGCACATGATCCCACCAGATCATGGTGTGACCCTTCAACTTGGTGCATGAAAATTTCACCTTCTTTTCCCCTGTCATCAAATTCCATTCAAAAAAACATTCCATGGCATTCAACCAATCTATTAACTCCTATAGTTTAAGACTCCATGCATATTTTGAAACTTCCATTTTGATCCCATCATTTCTCCCTTCTAGAGCCCTAAGAATCCTCTCTTCAAAAGTCACGTGCTCTAATTGTTCTTCTTCATGTTTTGTATGCTGATATACATCTCCTTGGCATGTCTCCTCATTATAAAATTCTCATTGTATTATTCTCTGACTAGCCAACACATTTGTAAGATCTGTTACTTGCCTTTGGAGTTTTTGCATATCTCTATGCATCTGAGAAAGATACCATGCTCTTCCTCTTCCTTTCCCAACCATATTCCTGCTTTGATACCATATGATGTAGCCAATAAAATTGGACTCATTCACAATATCTAAAAACCGTGCAAACACATGAGAATGGAAAATAACTCTTTTTTATTCCTTCTCCATCCTGACTATTACAATGGAATTTCAACCGCTTATAACTACTATCTGAGATGTTCGAAAACAACTAATTTTAGAAAATCCTTGCATGAATCTAAAACTAACCAATAACTAAGAGATAACTAGAGAGACAATGTTTGTCAACTCGATTTTTTGATTAGGTGTATAAACTAAGAGATAATTGATAATTACTAATTTAAAAAATCCTGAAAAAACACTAAAACCCTAATTTGAGGTCTTATATGAAGGAATTTGGCCCTAGAAAAGTTTTGATATGATGTTCAATCTAAGGGATCATATCAACATGGAAGTTAACTCTTTGATACAAAACTCAGTGTAAAATTTTATCTCAAATGGATAACCGAGTCAAAAGTTATGACCCTTGGAAATCCCCGCATCAATACCGGAGAAGTGTTATTAGACATCATCATTCATCTAGACATTTGACCAGAAGAGCATGTGAATTTTCAGAGTTAGAGAGCATCCCAAGTATGTTTCCTATTAGACATCATAGGACAAGGACAAAGTTAGATACTTTTCTAGTATAACTCAGGAAGCTCAAGCGTCCGCCATTTGATGGAGAGCATGGGAAGGGTGAAGATATTGAAGGTTGGTTATTGGGAATGAGAAAATATCTCCATCTACACTATTATTCATCAAATATGGAAGTAAGGATTTCCATGTATCATTTTCATCAGAAATCTTCCATGTGGTGGGACTAGCTAAAGCAAGTCAAGCATATTGAGGAGAAGAGAATTTCTTTGAAACATTTCAAGAAATAATTCCAGTGGTAGTACTTGTCAGAGCCTTATTATAACAAGAATATGAAATAATTCTTTGATCTCAATCTAGGAAGCATGACCATGGAGGAATATGAAAATAAATTCTTGTATCTTTAGAGGTATGTGGATTTCCTCAAGGATGAGAAGGTCAAAATTCATATTTTTTGAGTGGTATGCTATCATTCTATAAGGATAGAATTCAATTTGATGATCCTAAGACTTTGGAGAAATCCATAAGGAAAGCCAAATATTTGTATGAGCATAACAAGGGATGGCCACATTTTCAAAAATCTTGGCATGATAAGAATACAAACAAGATGGATCAAGGGAAGAAAGGATGAATTCAAGCTAGATTTCTTTTGGAACACATCTCAAGCATATCAAAAAGAACAAAGTGAACCTAGGATGCAAAATTCCTTGGGGAAGAGTCCAAGACAACATCCCATAAGTTGTTGGGGATGTGAGGCCCATAACACGTGTATAAATATTGTCCTCAAAAGAGATATAGGAATAGGACTATGCATAACATTCATGAAGTTGCTATAGTGGAGGACACAAACATGAGTGTGCTAAGGATTTGTGTAGCCTTGGACCAAAAAAAAGTAGACTTTCAATCCCACATGATTGAGGTTGACAGTAATATTGATAATCAACCCATAGATATTTTGACTGATTTCGGAGCTAGTCATAGCTATATAGATCCTAATATGTGTGAAGGATTTAAATTGAAGAGATGTAAGCATGAAAATTCTTTCTTTGTTCAACTATCTACCAAAACCAAGAAAATGATCAATGAACTCGCCAGAGACTACTTAGTAAATATGAATGGAGTTAGCACTAAGACATATTTGAACATCATACCACTTAGGTTATATGATTGCTTGATTGGTATGGATTGGTTGGAAAAGCATCATGATGTCCTATATTTATACAAAATGGATTTCATGTGCCTTGATGAGGAAGGGAAATTGAGGACAATTCAAGGTATTCAAAGGATTATGTCCATCAGAGATATTTCAACATTGCAATTGAAAATAATTTTTAGGAAAGGGTGTTAGAGGTATGCAATGCATATGGAAGATCTAGCCAATGATAAGGTGACAAGTCTTGTATATTATCTAGTCTTGAAGGAATATGAAGATGTGTTTGGGGAATTGGTAGTGCCACCAAACAGAGACATTGACTTATCTATTGACTTGATTCTTGGAGCTACTATAGTGTCCAAGAATCCCTAAAAAATGAGCACACTAGACCTAAAAGAGTTGTAGATGCAGTTATAAGAGTTGTTGAAGAAGGGGTACATACACCCAAGTTTTTTTCCTTGGGGTCCCCTAGTTATTTTTGTGAATAAAAATGATGGAAACCTAAGGTTATGTATTGAATTTAGATAGTTAAACAATGTTACCATAAATAATATGTACCCTTAACCAAGAATCAATTGTCTTTTTAATCAACTAAAAGGGGAAAGTATATTTTCCAGGATTGACCTGAAGTCAAGTTACCATCATGTGAGAATCAGAGAAGAAGATACCAACAAGACAAGCTTCTGGATAAGGTATGGCCATTATGAGTTTGTAGTGCTACTATTTGGGTTGAAAAATATGATAGATACTTTTATGTGTCTAATGAATGGAGTGTTCAGAGAATACTGGACAAATTTGTTATTGTCTTCTCGAATGATATTCGTATCTACTCCAAGATAGAGGAGGATCATAAGAATCATTTGAGGTTGGTACTATAGGTGTTGAGAGATCACCAATTGTCTGCCAAGTTGAGCAACTGCACTTTCTATCAGAGGAAAATCCACTATTTGGACCAGATTATCTCAGAGGAGGGAATAATAGTGGATCCAGAGAAGATTGAGGAAATTAAAGGATGGCATAGACCAAAGAACATTTTGTATGTGACAAAATTTATGGGTATATATGGTTACTGCAAGAGATTCATTTAATTTTTCTCCAAGATTGCACACCCAAATAACTTCTTTGCAAAAGAAAGGAATACAATTTTAATGGACTACCAAGTGTGAAGAGAGTTCCCAGGAATTGAAGGATTTATTAACCAATGCACATGTTTTAAAGATAGTAGATCCAAATGAGGATTTTTTTGTGTTCATAGATTCATGTAAAGAAGGACTTAGTGGAGTCCTTACCCAAAATGGGCATGTCATTTGCTAAGAATCTAGGAAAATCAAAAGCATGAAAAAAATTATGCTACCCATGACTTGGAGCTTGCAACTATTTATCATGCATTGAATATGTGAAGGAAGTATGTCATGGGAAGAAAAATTGAGCTAAGGATGGACAATAGTGGTCTAAAATACTTGTTTGAGTAGCCAACACTAAATTTCAGACAAATTATATAGTTAGAATTTCTCAACAAATATGACTTTGACATCAAACACATCAAGGGAAAAGAGAATAAAGTGGTTGATGAAATCAGTATGAGGGTACATGAAATGCACAATAAAAAATTGGCATATATAGTTTGGACTTAAATAGTATAATTTTGGAATCTGTAGCATCAAACAAGCATTATGTGCAAGTTAAATAAGGTTTACAACAAAGTAATATATAACTGGAATTTAAGGACTTTAGGATGGAATACATGGAATCCTCTTGTACAAGAACAAAGTTTATGTTCCTAATTATCAAGAGTTGAGAAATTTGGTACTAAAAGACATGAAAAATGTACCATATGTTGGACATACAAGGTACTAGAAGAAAATTGCAGTTGTAAGAGGCCAATATTATTGACCTGGAATGAAGAAATATGTGGATGATTATATATACAAATGCATGTAATTTTAGAAGGTAAATGATGAGAAAAAACATCTAGTCAGATTGCTACAGTGATTGCCCATTCCTGAATAGAAATTGGAAGTAGTTACTATGGATTGCATCACCAAAATTCCTAGAAAAACAAGGTATCATGATTCCATTATGTTAGTGGTGGGAAAGCTTACAAAGGTTTTACATTTTATTCCCATTAAGATGTTTCATAAGGTAGCCAAAATTGTAGAGATTTATATGAAAGAAATTGCTAGGCTACATGGTGTCTGTAAGTAAATAGTGTCTAATAGATATCCCAAGTTCACTTCCAATTTTTGGAAAGGGTTGTTTAAAGGATTTGGGACAAATTTGAATTTAAACATAGCATATCACCTAGAGTCAGATGGTTAGACAAAGAGGATCAACCAAATAGTTTAATATATGATAAGAATGTATGTAATGGAAAATAATTATAGGTGGGAAGACTATCTTCATTTGGTTGAATTTGCTTACAACAATGGGTATTAGGCATCATTGAAGATGAGATTGTTTGAAGCCTTGTATGGAATAAAATGAAACACACTAGTGAGTTGGGATAACCTAGAAGATAGACCCATTATTAGGCTAGATATGTTCAAGGATATGGAAGAGAAGATGGTAAGGATAAATCATAACTTAAATATTGTACATGATATGAAGAAAAATTATGTGGATAAATAAAGGATGCATAAATAATTCAGAGTGGGCGAGCATGTGTTTCTAAAAGTAAAGGCTAAAACAAGCTCACTAAAATTGGGGAGTTAGCCAAAGTTGGTAGAAAACTAATGTGGGATGTTTGAGATTCTAGAGAGAATTGATCATGTTGCATACATGCTTACATTATCCACATCCATGCATATTCATAACGTATTTCATGTTTCTTTACTGAAAAAGTATGTGCATGATTCTAACCATGGGATTTATTGGACTGTGACCCAATTGGAGCACAAGGGAGACTTTTAGGTCTAGTTGGTGCACTTATTGGACAAGAAGGTCAAGGTGATCATGAATCAAGACATCAACCTAGTAAAGGTTTAGTGTACTTACTATATTTTTGAAGATTCCATGTGGGAGCACAAGGAGGCCATGTAGGAGGAGTACTTGTATCTTTTTGTAGATTTTTAGGAAATATGAATGTACATTTGTATATAAATGTTTAAATACTCCATTGGTGTAGCTCAAGTTCATGGAGCCACATCTTAGAGACTTCATATACAACATGTTCTAGAACCCTATAAGGGAAGGGGGACAACTTGAAAGACTATGGAGTAGAGAAGGGGTTCCACTTCCTTGGGCCGTGAAAGCTAAGGGGAATGAGAGTTTGTTGGTTGGAATTATTGTAGGAGATATTAAACTATGAAATTATTTACTATTGTGATGTAAAATTATGTATGGATACATGTACACATGTATGGTGATGAGCACTGAGGATAGTGCAAAAAAAATGTGATTTGTAAACTATCGTGCATATTCCACTGGAACAGTTCATCAAAATAGATCTAATAAAATACTAAAATATTTACTAATAAGGCCATTTTTCATTTAGATCTCCAGAATATCTAGTTATTTATTTTATACTTATTCATGAAATAGATAAAATGCGAAAAAAAGAGAACAATAAAATACAATCACACTGTCCTCAAATAAACACAAGATATGACTTGGTAAACCCAATATGGGAGAAAACCCAACTAGAAGGTGAGGTTGCTCTGCTCTCTTTTTTCTAGTATAGAAATGATGCAAGAACAAAGAAAGAGGCACTCTTTGTGGATTTTATTTTGACCTGTGGCCTTTATGAATGCTACATAATATCTCAGCCTCTGTTATGCTCACAGAACAATACCGTCAGATGTTCTACTCAGCTATGGAACAGTATACAATGAAAAATAATGGAACCTCTTTTCCTCCTAGTGGCCCAGTAATTAACATAGCCTAATATCCATCTAGGGATAGGTTTTTGACTTCATCAACCCTTAATTGTGGTAGGGTTTTGAACCTTCTAGAATATTATTGAAATACCTCATGTGGCTAATACCCATATACGTGAGTAATTGGGGTTGACGTGGAATCCTCTCATACCATGGTGGTCAACAAGATAGGTCAACTTGCGAGAGGCATAAATTTTTCATATGAACTATGATTGATGCATGGTATACATTTTTGGAAATATATAAGAGTGTAGAACATCTTCAATGGGGTGTGCACAAGTTCCGGATACTAGAGTGCCAAAAACCATTGTTTAATGCCTCAAAATGGATCTAGAAATTTTCGGAACCCAATCTTCCAAACTGGGACATGCCACTAAAATGACCCTGCAAGCTGATTCCTCCCATTTTTTTCACATTGAAATCATCGAGATAGATGAAAAATAATAAAATGATCCAATCTAGATCAAAAAGGGGAGGGGAATGTAACACTCTAGTTTTGATTCTAGGATTATAAATGTATATTTGTATATATGATGAATGGTAAAGGACAAAGTGATGTGATACGCAAACAATGTGCATTGAAAATAATAAAATAAAATACATTGTTGGTTGCATATGGCTAAGGACAGAGTCAGGGGGAGGCTAAACGAGGGGGTTCAAGGAACTCCACATGCCTAGAATCATATGTCACTTCGATAAATAAATTTTTTATTAAATATTTACCTCCTTTGACTTTTTAAAACAATCATTGAATGCATATAAGATTTTGGTGGAAGAGACATCTCACCTATTTATTGAAGCATGGAATAAGTACATTAATTATATCAATTGTATCATTGAATGCATGGGATAGGTGGGTGAAATATTTATCTCACATAGTTATGAAAGTATCGGTCAACTACGATCATTTTGGGGAATTGTGAGAATCAAGCATGCATGGGAGAAAAAGGGAAGGGGAATTTGAGTAGAGGAGAGAAGATGATTTTGGAAGGAGGAAGAATAGAGGGAAAAAAAATTTGGTGATGAAAAGAAGAGGTAGTCATACTGTATGTAAACAAAATCATGAGAGAGATGAAAATGAGGTTGAAAACTTGGATTTCATTCCTTCAAAGAGTTCTTGTTGAAAAAATTACCCAAGAGCATGTGAGAATGTTGTTATGAGCACTCCTATTATAGTGAGATTTCCTAGAGCTCCCAACTGAGATATTCCTTGACAAACTGTGCTAGATCCCTAGAGGGGATGAGGATTGTATGAGGGACTATAGTCCAGAGAAGGAAATCCTATCCCTTGGGTTGTGAAAACTAATGAGGAAAAGAGATAGATGGTTGGAATTTTTGTAGGAGTCATGTCACTATGAATTTACTAGGCATTGGGTTGTTTGAGTGGACAATAGTCGTCCATAGGAGTCATTCTTGTGGACTCATACCCTTGGCTCGGGGGTGACCTCCTGATGAGAGAAATGGAGTAGTAGATTCTATGGTTGGGTGGAATGTTTGTCATCTATAGCAAGTTATGTAAATATTTACAAAGATAAGTGTTATGGCCGTTGTGTTAATCACTATTTTAAATGTCATGTTTAATTGTTGCATTTTATTCTATGTTTTGTGTGTTTTTGAATGTTGTGTATGCTTAAGAAATTTGCATTTACAATTTTAAAATTTATGATAATTTCTCAAGCTTGTATGTCTTGTTGCACAGATTAATTTTAATAGGTATCAAAGTATGTCGTTTTGGTTTGGAAATGGGCACATTACAGGTCATGAGTTCAAGTCGGACAATGGTGACAATTCATGACCATAATTTCTTGACAACGATGATGAATCATCATTGTTGTTAGGCTAATATGACCATGATTCATCATTGTTTTCATGCTTGAACTTGAGATTTCAAGAAACACTCCTTCACATCACTAGCAATCTTTTCAAATGACAAATTCAAACAATTGTGGTATGGGATTGCATCATAAAATGCCTCCCCTTAACATTAATATGTTGATTCCTAGGTGTCATTTTGGTTGCACAGACGTCAATTTAGAGACACCAATCAACATTGATATATTGACATCTTCCTAGTCTTCAAATTCAACCTCTTTCATTTACAAACTACCAAGGTGTTGATTTAACAACACTAAGGATGTTGTTAAAATGAATTTCATGAGAAATTTTAAGATCATAATCCCGTCAATATATTGACATATAGAAATGTAGTTATGCCGACGACCATCATTGAAGATGTCGATATATTGACATTTTTAAAACAATGTCAATGTCTAAGTAAATTTATAAAATATCTGATTTTTTGAAAGGCCAATTTTGACATGTAAACATTGAAACAATGTCATATCAATGTCATTTTTTGACCCCAAATCTAGCAGTGTGTCAACTTGATTTCATAACTTGTTCTTCATAAAAATACAAGAAGAATGAAAAAATGATTTTTTGAAAGGCCAATTTCAACATGTAAACATTGAAACAATGTCATACCAATGCCATCATTTGACCCATTCAAATAGTGTGTCAATCGATTTCATAAGTCACTCTTCATAAAAACAAGAAGAATAAAAGAATGAGAAATAAAGAGGAACCTTCAAAATAAATTTTGGAAAAACTTAAGAACAAAAACATATCTTTTACAGTAATTTGAATTGACATTATGATATTTTTAAAAAATTGAAAAATTAAAAAAGAAAAAACCTTTTGGCAAAAATTAAGAAAAAAAACATATCTTTTACAGTAATTTGAATTGCCTCATTATGATATTTAAAAAAAAAATTAGAAAAGAAAAAGATAAAATACCAACTTGAGAATCATAGGTAAAACCTTAATGTCTTTTTAGTGGCATCTGAAGACCAAGTTCTCCATACCTCCTCAACATAAATTCCCCTCCAAGAACAGTTTAAGTTGGAAAAGGAGGAACATTATTTCCAAACCTGTATTGTAAAAGGAAAAGAGAGAAAAATATGGGCGATCGATTCCTCTTCATTTATACAAAGAGAGCACCATTGTGGACCTTTGATCATACTTTTCTTCATTCTATCCCAGGTTGGAATTTGGTTTTCTAAAATTCACCACACAAAAATTCAACTTTTCAAGGGACACTTGGACTTCCAAAGGCCTTTCCACCACCATTGTGGGTCTCTCTAAAAAAATTCAAAGTTTATATGGATATACCCCATCTTGGGAGTGTAAGCTCCATGATCTGAATGTTTCCAAACTAGTTCACCCTCCCTATCTGTGATTCTGACATAAGTGGATTTTGTTGATTATGGAGCATGATTATCTTCCAATCCTGTTTATACCCCATGAATAATTTACACCCCGAAAGAATGTACACTCATCCATGTAGGGGAGTGCAAGGGGGTTACCCACCTTGCAGGGTCTGGGGGCAAGCGGTCCCCTGAAGGAAAAATTCCCTTGTAAACGCATATTGTAATTTCATAGTAAATGTGGATTGTTCATTATAAGGTCGCAGATTTGATGGTATAAGTTATGTTAGGGTTTTTATCCCGAGAAGGCAACCATATTTTATGAGGGAAATGTATTGTGGCTATGTATCATGGCGAATATTATATACTGAGAGAGGCAACTATGAAAGAAAGAAGAGGAAGTTACAACGGGTGTGTTGTAGGTTGTATCCCTTCATTTGCTGGATAATAATAAAGGAAGGACCTGAAAATTTCTCTGGTGGACTTGAGATTTGGTTTAGTTTCCTGCAGGAAAAAGAGAATTGCAAAAAAAATGGGTTTACAAGTTGAAGGAAGAAGATGGAGGAAAAACGTGGTACACGGCTAGACTTGTTGTAAAGGGGTTTGCACAAAAGAAAGGTATATATGTTGATGAAATGTTTTCTCCTGTTGTTAAAATGACTTCAATTAGGACTATTTTAAGTCTTGTGGCAGTAGAAGATTTGCATATTGAACAGTTAGATGTAAAAACTACTTTTCTCCATGGGGATTTGGAGGAAGATATTTATATGCATCAACCACAAGGGTATGAGGTCAAAGGGAAAGAAAATTTGGTATGTAGGTTGAAGAAGAGATTGTATGGCCTAAAGAAAGCTCTAAGGTAGTGGTATTTGAAGTTTGACAGGTTTATGATAGAACACGGTTATAGTAGATGTCATTCTGATCACCGTGTTTATTTTAAAAAGCTAGAAAATGGAAGCTATGTTATATTGCTATTGTATGTAGATGACATGCTTGTTGCAGGGTCTAATATGTAGGATATAAATGTGTTCAAGAAGAAATTATCTAATTCATTTGTGATGAAGGATTTGGGTCCTACAAAGAAAATACTTGGTATGAGAATAACAAGAAATCACAAATTGGCATTGTCTCTAGGTGAGTACATAGAGAAGGTGTTGGAGAGGTTTAGAATGCAGAATGAAAACCAGTTAGTACACCTTTGGCCAGCCATTTCAAATTAACTAAGGAAATGTGTCCCAAGACACAGGAGGAGATAGAATACATGTCCATGGTCCCTTATTCATCAAAAATTGGCATCTTGATGTATGTGATGGTTTTCACAAGACCAGATATTACACATGCAGTGGGAGTTGTGAGAAGGTATATGAACAATCTAGGTAAATAACATTGGGAGGAAGTAAAGTGGATTCTCAGGTATTTGGGAGGTACTGCTACTCATACATTATATTTTGAAGGTTCAGACATTGTTCTACATGGATATGTTGATTCATATATGGAAGGTGATAAAGATAGTAGGAGGAGCACCAGAGGGTATGTTTTTACTGTAGGTGGAACAACAATAAGTTGGATTTAAAAACTGCAAAAGGTTGTTTCACTTTCAACAACATATGCATAGTATGTTGTTGTTATAGAGGCTAGTAAAGAGATGATTTAGTTACAGAGGTTTATGGAGGAATTGGGAAAGAAGAAGGAGAATAGTAAGTTGTACTGTGACAGTGAGAGTGCCATTCATATTGAAAAGAAATCAAACTTCCATTCAAATACTAAGCATATACAAATCAGGTACCATTTCATACGATCTGTATTGGAAGATGGAAATTTGAAGTTGGAAAAGATACACACTAGCCAAAATCCTGCAGACATGTTAACAAAGGGAGCAACTAGGGAGAAAATAAGTTCCTTCTCAGTTTCAGTTGGTCTTCAAGCATGAATATGAAGATGACAAATTTTCCAAGTCCAAGAAGGATCATAGTCCAACAGATACAACAGTTGTGGAGTTGTTGAGATCAGTCTCCAAGTGGGAGATTATTGGTTGTGGATCCTTATTATCTTCCTAATTAAGAGGTCTTTTTTTTCAACGGTGTTTATACCCCATGAATATTTTACACCCTATAATAATGTACACTCCTCCACACAGGGGAGCACAAGGGGGGGGGGGGGTTCAGGGACCAAGCCCTTGAAGGAAAAATTGTGTTGTAAATGTATATTGTAATTTCATAGTAAATCTGGAACGTTCATTATAAGGTCGTAGATATGACGATAGAAGTTATGTTAGGGTTTGTTTCCCTAGAAGGAAACCTTCTTTTAAGAGGGAAATGTATTGCGGCTATGTATCATGGCAAATATTGTATTATGAGAGAGGAGATTGTGAGAGAAAGAAGAGGAAGTTACAACGAGTGTGTTGTAGGTTGTATCCCTTCATTCAATAGATAATAATAAAGGAAGGACCTATCATTTTATCTAGTGGACATATCCCACACTGGGTGAACCACACATATCTGTGTCTTTATTGTATAGTGTATACTTTTTGTTTTATTTCCACATCTGTTTTATTTTATTGCTCCACAATCCTTTTTTTCTAACAACTTTCAAGGATGAGAGGTAATTTGAACATGGTTCATCTTGATGAGATCCCAACCCCACTTGAGAAACATCCAACCAACCTTGATTCCATAATGAGGAAGTCTTGGGGTCTGCTATCTGGTTAAGATGAAAATAACTCCTCTCCTAGAGCTGTTGAATGATATCGTCTAGAAGAATATGGTTTTTTCCACTTCTATCCCAAGGATATGAGCCTATTCTGACTTTGAAGTTATTACCAATCTGCCATGCCAGACCCTCTCCCACCACCGAGAAAATTTTTATCACTGCTTTCCAAATGATTGAGAAACCACTTCAGTACATAGATTTTTTGTTGTAATTAACCTCCAGACTGATTTTACTACTAGGGAGTTTTCAAACAAGAAGATTTTTTTTAAGTCCTGCCATTCTAGCATTTTCGGTGCAGCCAACCATTGCCAACTTACCCACGAAGTGACATGTTTGTCCCTGCTTCCTGAACAAAGAAATTTAAAGCATGTCTTTCGAGCCTTTTCCAACACTCCTTTAGGAATCCATGCCAAAGACATCCAATAAACTAAAATGGATTCCACATCGATTTCACTAGAATTATCCTTCCTTCCCTAGAAAGCCATCTGAAACACCAAATCTTGAGCCTTTTTTCAATTTTCCCAATGAGCCATTCCCAATCCACTTTTGTGTAGAAGTTAGGATTGAGGTGAAAAACCAAGTATTTAATCCACTTGTTGAAGTCTACCAATTGAAAAGGAAACAAAGACTTGTACCGATCCAACTCTTCATTAGAGAGATTATTTGCAAATAAAGTAGATTTCTGGATATTGATTTGCATTCTGATATCACCACTGAATAGATTTAGTATCTATGAAAGGGATTCAATTTCCATATGCTTCCCAATACAGAAAATTAAAACATCATCAACGAAAATGAGATGTGTGATGAAGAGATTTTTTTCGATCAGGATTCTTGTAAACTTTACTTGGGATTTTGCATGGGCCAATGCCCTGTTTAGGCCTTCTGCTACTAAGAGAAAAATAAGGGGTGATAGAGGAAAACCCTGATGCAACCCTCTTCCAGATTAGAAAAAGAGAGAGGTTTCACCATTAATGAGCACTGCAAAAGAGACTGATGAGATACACCCCATAATCCAATTTATGAAAGGGACATCAAAACCCAAATGAGTGAGAATCAACCTGATGTAGAACCAACTTACCTTGTCATAGGCCTTGGAAAGATCAATTTTTATAATGACCCCTATAACTTTATTTATCTTAATGTTGTGCAAACCCTCTTATTCCACCCCTATAGCCTCATGGATTTTCCTTCCCTCTAGGAAACCAAATTTTTCTTTTGAGAATTTTTCCAAGAGAAGGTCCTTTAGTCTGCGAGCAATAACTTTGGCCACCACCTTGTATATACAATTACAGAGTGAGATAGGTCTGAACTCATCCAAGGAGAGAGGATTGTATGATTTTGGGATGAGAGCGATGAAGGTTGAATTTAAGGGGGGAAATATGTTCCCTTGTCATCGATATTCCTCCACTACTGCTAAGATATCCAGACCAATATCCTCATAGAGACCGATGAAAAATTTCCATAGTCCAACCATCGGGGAAAATAATTTTATCATTTTGAAAACTATGCAGGATCGTATTTAACTCTTTTTCAAACACCTCCTCAAACATGGATCTATTGGCTTATTCATCAACGAATATTGGAAATAATCCCACAATTATTACTATTTGGGCTATCGAAATCCTCTTGTCGACTTTGTAGATATTTTGAAAGTGATCCACTCCTAGTTGAGCTATATCAACAAAAGATGATCCCGTCCTACCTTCAGAATTTTTTAGAGTCCAAATTGCATTTGTGTCTTTTCGACCCTTTGCATATTCATGGAAGAACTTTGTATTCTCATCCCCATTGGAAAGCCAGGTAGCCCTACTTTTTAGGTGCCAAGTCACTTCTCTTTCTTCCAATAATTTTCTCTTCTTTTATTCTAGAGATTTTAGAGCCATTTTGGACTCAGGAGAAGAGAGACCCCATCCTTTTGATTCATAAATATCCTGCAGGGCCTATTCAGTCTCCAACAACTCTTGTTCACCCCTCTTTCATTTATTAGCAGCCCATTCAATAATGATATTTTTAATTTCTTTGATATTCTGATGGAAATGCATTGAAGCCAATACATTCGAGGCACAAAAAAAATGCCTCCAATTTTCTTTGACCAGGTTGATGAAGCACTACTACTATGACCAAATTTTCCACGTTTTTTCATTACTATTGCCACACATATCCGTCGCACTTTCCATGAAATCAAAGACTATTTTTCGTGGAAATTTTTTTGTTGCTATATCCATGAACCAGTTATTCATGGAAATGACGATGAAATAATCCCTCCACGTGTCATCATCCTCAATATAGGTTTACCTTGTAAAGTGTGGCAATAGAGACGAAACTTCATCGCAATAGGGACAAAAAAATGTGCCAAAGTAAAAAAATTACCAACAAATTACGACGCAGATGCCATACGTGCGGCGGAAAAGTGTGGAACGTTGTGACGAAAAAGCGTGGAAATAGCGACAAAAATTTTTGGCAGAGAAAAATTTTACGATGCAGATGCTATATGTGCGATGCAAAACCATGGCAAACTGCGATGAAATTTCGTCGATATCGCCACGCATAATAAAACCTATTCATTTCCTTGCGACGAAAGTTCGTCGATATTGTCATGCATAATAAAACACATTCATTACCTTGTGATGAACTATCGTAGATATTTTCACACTTCCTTTCGGTTTAAAAAAGAAAATCTACATGAGAAGCTGGATGTTGGGATTCGTGATTGACCCATACTCAATATTTTCATGTGTGATTAACCCTTCAAAGGGTTTCTTATGTCAGAAGGGATTATCAGAGGGGGTTTTGGGACTTATTAGGTGTCTTTATTAGTGGACAAAAAGGGAAACTCAAGGCACCTTGAGATGAAGGGGAAGATAAAATACATTCCCTTGAATGAATGGTTTTAATTGAGATATTGGGGCTTTGAACTAGAGGTCAAAAACAATTTGGTAGGGGTATCCCAGGGGGGACAATATGGGATATTTGTTTTTTTTTAAATCTATAACTATGTTTGTGAGAGTGGGCCAACCCTTTACTTATTCACTTCAATTCACTCACAACCATTAATCGATATTAATATAGTCTGGTCACAATAATTAGCTTGAATATCAAATTTAACATATTAATGTGAAGGGATAATCACAACATGAGGTTAAAGGCATTCACACCCTTTCAACAACTATGTTTGTATCTTTTTGGATGAGGAACTTGTAGCCATGTGGTTGATTCATCCCCTTACCAAAAAAATGAAGGTTACTTACACTCATATGAATGAAAGAAATCAAAGTTGTTCCCACGAAAAAATGTGTAACACTTTGAAAGAATGGTAGATCACAACAATGGAGCACTTGTTTAAACAAATACACTTACAGATATTCAAGTAAAGGTAACTCACCCTATTCAAATGAAGGTACATGATACCATATAAATGAAGAGAGATGGAAATGTTTATCTCGAAGGGTATCTCACACCAAATCAAGTTAGGGTGATCACAATATTTTGAAACGAAGGGTGATCACACTACTCTATGTGATAGTTTCTCACACCACCCTAAATGAAGGATGATTTCACTTGTTGAAGTCAGGGTACTTACATTAATGCCAACAAATGGTAACACATACCACTATAAATGAGTAGGAATCACACATGATGAAGGGGAGATAGAAAATATTTCATTTGGAGTAATGTAATTTGGTGGGAAGTAGAATAGCTAGTAGTATATGTTATAGTATTAATTTCCACCCTACATGCCAGAAGGGAATCCAACAAAAGATGAAAGTAAAAATATGTTTCTTTCTAAGGATTTAGGACTTTTTTTAGGGTCTTCACGTGGAATATAGGAGAAAACATGCTATGATAGTTGTTGGTCATTTATAATGCAACAAGTGATGATCCTTGCAACCTTCCAAATTTGCAAAGTTATGAAGAGGTAAGTGAGGGATCATCTCCCACCATGATTTTAATTATTATGTAGTGGGGTATATTGAAAGGAATTACTTATATCCTCACTGCTAGGTATGGTATATCCTCTAGATTTACCACCTAATACATTTAATTTGTCAACCCAGGGGCCTGAATGTTTTATAGGATATCGTGCATTGTATGTGCAGACTATGCTTCTTTCAATATTGATCATGTAAGTAAACAATCATTGCAGTAAAATAAAGAATAGAAACTAGATTACTGGTGCTTAAACATAAATAACTGTAACATTCAAATGAAGCAGGATAACTGTAAATGAAGCATAACACACATATCTAACAGATTCCACACAAAATCACAACAAAACTATATCATAATCCGACAACACCTAACCACAAGAGTGGGCCCAACTTCTCGATCAAGGATGCTATGAACAAATTGCCACGAAAACTCAGAAACTCAGAAGAAACTTGAATTTCATTAAATAAAATGAGATTACATAGGTTGCAGTCTTGATACAGGACAAATCCTAGCTAGCTGACTGACTGGCTAATCCCTTCTCTATCTTTGTTCATCCTTTTATACAATTTGTGGAGCACAGAGCATCCCAATATTAGGGTAACAACTCTTCCTAAAAATACATAAAGGCTAAACCGATTAACATAACCTAATGTTGGACGATGGAACAGGTCATGTTTTGCACCTTCAACCCATAGACTGTGTTGCATCCTTGATCGCATCATCTTGCCAGACTGTGTTTGCTATGTTCCTACAAGATTTCAGAGATTAGTGATTCTCTTTGGTAAACCCACAACCAATCTCTAACCTTTTTGAACTAATACAAACAATGACATAATAGAGGTGCATTCTTACCCTTGTGGTTACACACATCTCCCCCAAACTTTAGTCACGTGCATGTCCTCGTGCAGGTTGTCGCTTTCGAAGATCTAGGTTGGAACCTTGATATTGGGCCTAAAGTTCTACTATGTCATATGCCTCAGCCATATCTGTCCCTGGAAACTTATATCCCCCAGTCAATATTATATCCTTCCACCTTTCTCTCTAGACCTCGTAATCAGGTTGATATTGATCAAGTGGCATCCATATGATGGGGAATGAAAATCTCAAACCTAACCATCGAACCCCACAAAATCTCATACATTCTATATACTTGGATATTCTTTCCACGACTTTATGAAAATTGGGAGCCCCAAATGCTTCTCGTTCCCCGACAGTAGGTGGTGATAAGTCCCATCTCTGGTCATATTTTTCAAGTGCCTCTTCCTTGCAATAGGTCAACTATTTTATACAAAGCTGAATGCACCATTTCTGTGTATTTTCCATATTTTGTGGCCAATTGGGAATTTGTCTGAAATAGTTATGTTTGTTGATGATCTGTTCAAATTGAAATTTCTCCATTCTAACATGAAGGTACCTTATTTTCCTGTAAAGAATCAAGTGCCTTCTTCCACTTCACCTGGTTAATGGTGTAGGAAAGAAAGGCCCTCAATTGGACATCTCCCACATAAGGAATTGGATTGAATTTTTTATCATCTCTTAGCAGGTAGTTGTGCATGTAGAGTTCACACATGAGATGTTGTGTGAGGATGTCATAACTTTTCAAGGTCCTAAGAAACTACATGGGGTCTTTAATATTAAAAACCATCTCCTGGTGAATACATTCCAGACATAAAAATAAATATTGTTCATGAAGGAACAATGCATAGCTGAGAGAAGGGGAGCGGCATGTTACTACCTGTTGGGTGATATCATACATCTCATGTTTTTCATCTATTAACCTATGTATCTGTGCCTATAGCTCTGTAATCTTTTCCTTATGTTTCTTTCCCTTGTTCTTCTCTTCTTCCAACTTTTCCTCATAGTCAACAATGACTCTAGCAATCTGCTCCCTTATGTCTTTCAATGTCCTTAGGTGCACTGAAGAAGGGACAACTTTTGTTTGAAATTGGAATACAATTTTCTTCCACTTTTGTATCTCGGATTTCAACAAAACTACCTGAGCTTCAGTTGTTTATGTCATTGGCTCAACTTGAGTAGATGTTGTTACTATGGAAGCGTGAAAAATAGGATCATTCTGAGTGGCTGCTAGTACTGTAGAGGTGTGCAAGATAGGATCAGTCTAAGTAGCTACTATATGCAACACCAACTCAATTTCAGTAGCTGCTATTACTCTGGGAGTATCGAAAGTTTGAGTAGCTGCTGATACTATGGGAGTATCGGTAGTTTGGGTAGCTGCTGAAATAGTCTCCTTGACCTTTCTCCTCACTTCTTCCTTGGCAATTCTTTTGTATCTTCGTGCTCGTTTCTTCAGGTGGAGCACCTGCTTATTTAGATTTTCATTCTTAATCTTTAATTGCAGACTTTCTCTTAAATTTGTCCTATAACGATCCTGAATAGGGGTTCTTCTCCTTGCACAAAATTCAACAAATTCCTGTTTGACAGGAATTTCTTCAGCCCATCCCCTAGGAGGAACCTCATTATGAGCTTCATTTCCTGCAGCCTCTATGCCTGGCTCTTGTTTAACTCGCACTTCTCCTGGAGTAGAAGTACCCAACTTTGGGTCAGGGTTTCTGGGAGCAGCATGCTCTGATGCTAGTTCTTGCGTAACAATGTCAGTCATTACTTGCTCACCGATGGGAGGAGTAGCTGCACCATCTTCAGAGATAGGAAATTCATAAAGTTCCGGCACTGGTTCTTGTGTAACATCATCAGTTACCTCTTGTTAATAGATTGGAGGAGTAGCAACATTTCTCTCCTTCTCATTAGATGAAGGGGTATCACCATCCATCTCATGATTATCTGTGGCCGGAATAACAACGTCTCTTTATTGTTCATCTGCTAATAGAGTAGAAACATAGATTTCTTGTTCATATACTGAGGGAGTAGCAACATCTCTTTCTCGTTCATCTGTTGAGGGAGTAGAAACATCTCTTTATTTTTCAAGAAAATGGTTTGGAGGAATAGAACCCTCTTCTTCCTCTTCTTCTGAATCCAGGTTAATGACCTACCTCATTCCCCCAACTTCTCTAACTTCCACTGATGGTTTCCCTGTTTCCTCATTTTCATCCGAGGTTGATTCATGTGTATCAACACCCATTCTCTTCCCTTCTGCAATAGTTTCGGCAGCCTCTTCTAACTTCCTCAACCCATCTCTCTTTGTTAGGGTTTATGCTACTTCTAGGATATGTTCTACCAATTCCTCTTCCGAGAGTCTTATGAACTGCATCCAACTCACATGGATTTGATCTAGCACATGCAAGACTAGTATCTTAACAAGGCCATGAGTTTTGAGGGTTTTGAGTGGTTGGTGTGAGTGATAATCTGCTCACGCTATCCGTTGAACGTTATTACACAGAAAATAGGGCGTGTTTATGCATTGTTGGAAACGCAGAGATGTGAGAAATTTGAGATGATATTTGTAAATGGTAGAGGGGAGGCCTTCGCATGTCACATACCTCATGATGAATAGTTCTACCTCAGCCCATGGTGGTAGTATAGAATTCCTTTCATATCCTTTCCCTTTTAGCTTTACTTCTTCACCTTCATGCAGAAACAACTCTGGAAATTCCGAGAGTGGTGTTTTCCAGACAAACCATCGCTGACCGGATATTGGCAACCCACTAGCTGCTACAATGGTTTCCTCCATGACCCTGATTTTTAATCCGCGGACTGTGGAGGAGTGGCCATCCAAATTTTGGGAAAATTCTATTGTAATGTCTGCATCAAATCCATGTAACCTCTCGAAATACATGTCCCAACTTGCATTATATAAAATTTGCTAGAATTCCGGATTTCGATGGACCTGTGTAGTATTTTATGGCTCATACCTTAATGCTCCACCACCCATTATGTTTCATCGACTATTATTTCTTGAGGAGTATGGGAGAAGTTTAGGAGAAACAATAGGCAAAGCAGTTTTGCAAAAAATGTGTTGTGGAAAGAGTCGTGGATTGTTTTTTTTTTTTTAAATTAAATGATGTGGCAGGTAAGTAATGATTATGATATGACAAATAATTTAATATCTTGGTGGATGATTAATGGTTTGGAGGGTGTGTCCAATCCCTATGCGTACAATGATGTCGGAAATTTTTAAGTAATGATTGTGAAATCGTGTGATTAAAGAGGGTAATGATGACTCTTTGGGAAAAGACATAAAATCTCCCCCAAACTTAAAGTTAAGACCATCCTCGAGTGTGAATGCCTATACCATGTGTAATATTACCCAAATCTGTTAAAGTTAGTTGAGAACGTACCTAGTGACTCAACTGTTATGGAGAAGCATCATCGCAGGAATAGCATCGTCTGCAGTTGCAGAATATGACAACGTCGATTCAAGTGAGGACATCGGAAGTGGTGGTAGCTGAAATATCAATATCCATGTTGATGGGAGTGTAGACGAGTAACTCCAACCACAGTAGCAATGGTAGGAGTAGTGGTAACCAGATAGTAGTGGCGATTGGAGTAGCGGAAACCAAAGAGTAGAGGTGACTGCAGTGGAAACACCTTAGAGTAACAACATTTGGTACAACGACGATTTTAAATTAACGACACCTAGAGTAGTAGTGACAATCGGAGTAGCGGAAATAGTAGTAACAACATCTTGTACAACGATGATTTTGAGGTAAGAACACCCAGAGTAGTGGCAATCAGAGTAGCGGCAATAGGAGTAGTGGAAGCTGCAGTAACGACATCTTGTACAATGGTGATATTGAAGTAATGACACCCGGATTAGCGACAACCAGAGTAGTGGCAACAGGAGTAGCGACAGTTGAAGTAACGACATCTTGTACAACGATGATTTTGAAGTAATGACACTGGAGTAGCAACAACTTCAGTAACAACATCTCGTACAACGACGATTTTGAAGTAACGACACTAGAGTACCAAATTGGGTCCACTTATCAATCTAGTTGTAGTTGGTGAACCAATCACACATTTTCCCCATTGTCAAATTGGCGAGATGAAATTTTATCTCGATTGTGTGAATATTTATKCTTACTTTGAGTTCATTGACATAGTAGATGAAAAATATCCATACCTAGTATTGTAATGGATTGATTGGGAATTTGATAATGATGTCATTTGTTAAGAAGGTTTATTGGATGGTATATCCATTGGATCTAATGTAGGGAAATACATTTGTTAAATAGATAGAAGAAGTATTGGATGACTACGAGAGTTGGAAGACTACATTAATCTCACCATAGGATAGTTGGAAGACTACATTAATCCAACTACTAGTGGAAAGTTGAGTTGGAGAATAATATTCTCCTATGTCATTTATTCCAAAGTGTCCATTACTTTTGGGCCGACTAGGGAGTATGATAATTAATTGACACAAATATGCACACTACCAAATTTCATTAAGTGGATTCATGTAGAGATTAAAGATTCACTTGTGTTTAATGGCACAACTAATGTTTAGTGTTCAAGTATTATCTTTTGGACCAGTCCTTCAAGTTGTCCATTGATAATTTAGCGGTCAAATATTTGGTTAACAATACAATGTTGGAAGGTTGATTCTATCAATGTTTTCTACTATTTTAGGAGTTTGACTTTGAAGTGGTGGTTAAACTAGGTAAATAAAACATGGGACCTAATCACCTCTCGAAAATCCACAATTGGAACAATGTTGGGATATCTCATAAGGTGTTGAATGTAGATATCTTTTGCATGGAAGTAGTTTTTGAATTCTTCACTAATATTTCCAACTTCAAATATAAATCTACATGCACTAGAAGAATATGGTGATAGTAAAGATTAATAGCTCATAATGAAGGATACAAATTATTAGTTAATCATACAGTACTTGCACACATTAGCAATGGATGGGGTTCTTGACTACTATGTGTTGGATCATGAATGATAGGTGGTGCTCTAGGAATCCTATGATGGACATAGAAACATACATTATAGTGAGAAGACACAACTACCACAACATACATTACAATGAGAGATGTTGGATTCAAGTATCATTCAATTCAAGGCTAGACTGCACTCTCCACTCCATTATTGATATTATTATCTTCATTCACTCCTATCAGTACATATTCTCCCTTTATCTTCTATCATTTGTTTACTTAGGGTTCATATATGTGTGTGTGGCGGGGGAGGGGGGGTTAAGATTTTGTACTAAAAATATTTTATAGTTGTATTGGTCAATGTATGAATACAAAAATAGGTTTTTCCCACAGTATATGATTCATACTTTGTTAAAAATTTCGATGCTTGTCTACCAAAAATGCAATTCAATCCTTTCATGAGGATTGTGAACTTTTACTAGTATAAAGCCTACTTTAAAAAAACACGTCAAAACCCTTACCTTATCATTTTCCTTTAGCTAGATCCATTAGCCCATACAACTTGATAAGAGTTTTCCATGAGATGCATTTCCATCACCAAGACCTGCATGAATCATAAAAAACAAATTCTTTATATGAGTAAATAATATATAAGCAAATAAACATGCATTTAGTTATGTAAAATACTCTAGAATAAATTTAAGTGGTCACATACCTTAATGAGCTTCTCTTTGTTTAGAGAATAGGTTATTCTCTATTGAACAGGGCCAACCATGTGAAGGTGGAAGATAATATGCCCCCTCCCCCCCTCACATCGCTCTGAATTCCCCATACCCAACAAATGATTGTGTTTATATAGAAAACATAGAGACATTCATGCATAACTAGGATAGTCATCAAAATATATGAACATATAAACATCGATAAACATCCAAATACAAGTCATGAATTTATACATCTAATTTTTCTTTGATTTTTTTTTTTTACATTCATAAAATTGACAATTGGGGTATAATAATCATCCAAGGATATTGTATTTTGTGTTCCCTATCCTTCTATTGTTTGTGTTTCCATGTTCTCATGTACCATACTGTTGGTGCATTGCTGAGAAGGGCGTTGAGGCATCTGTGTAGGTTCGTGAACTACAACACCGAAAATGATCATATTGATATGTTGAAATATAATTGAAATAACTAATTCATTATTTTTATTAACATTATACTATTTCTCTTTACCTGTATGTGTAGTTGTGACAGTTGGTGCGTTAATTTCTTGTCCACTTGGTTCCTCTTGCAGTTCACCCTCCTAAGCTACATGCTCTTCAATTTTGAGAAGATAATATATAAGTATAAGTCAGGAAATAAATATCTACAATCACAGTAAATATTTCTAATTATGAAGCATACACACCGGAATGGGTACTCTGCTCCCCACTATAATTGGACATGTGCACTCTTGTATGACGTGGTGTCTGTTGAATACCACTAGATTCATTGCTATGGTAGCACAGTTTCTTGAAAACAAACATAAATACTTAGTTAAGGTGATATAATAAAATATGAATAGACTTTACAAGCATGCTACTGCGGTTTCCTTATTCATTTTATTTACCTGTGTGGCTGGGGAGATAGGAGTATGGCCCAAGATTTTTCTATATTAAATCACACCTTTAAAACTGTGATTTTAACCAAGATTTAGGTCCTCTTCGGTGGAAGCAGTGTCAAACATATTTAATTGCAATGCATAACACCATTAAAAATACCAATAAAAAAAACATATATTTGTTCGCTACTGTTAAATAAATATTAACCACAATTAATCATTTAAATGTTACGATTCAGGATTTTAGTTTTCCATAGCCACCCTGGCCTAGTTTATGTTGCTCGTGTTTTTCCACTCGGGCCTTGGTTGCTTTGGAAGTATCTGGTAGCCTACATATGTAATTTTTGAAAAACATTAGATATCATAATTGTTACTTAAAATAGGAAAGAAAAACATAAATGATCATATTTCACTGATAATATGACATGTGTTATACCTTGCTTGACTAACTCGTGGATGTCTTCCTTGTTTTTTAAACAAGTTCTCCTTTGCATCCTCTATCAGGGCCTTCCACTCTTCCTCCAGAACCATGGGAGGGCACTCATATTTGAGGTCTAATTGCAATTTCTCCCTATACTGGGCCCTGGTATATTTTAAATTCTCACCGGCTAACTTTGTAGCCACTTTCTTGTTGAAAGTGTTGTTGAGCAAGTATACCATGTGGTCTATTAAATCATCTTTCTTTTTACTATCTTGGCCATTCCACTGTGTGAAAATGGTGGGGCCAAATAGCTCCAATGCTTTGTAATTTAAGTTTCTATAGAAAACATTGTTTCTTGCAGAAACGTGTTATCCATTAATTTATAATAATCTCAACAAATGTCCATTTCAATTTCATGAAAAAAATGAATCAATCAATTAACAATTACCTGCAATATTCTGAATACTGATCGGAACACATGCGTCATCCACCAGAAAGGTGACATCTAGTGATCTAGTGTTTTTAATTCGTTCTGCTCCATGAAGAATATTTTCCTCTCCATCTACAGTATGTTCCTCTCTGGAGTCATGTGGATTCCCAGGCTCCAACTCATCATGCTCTGACGTGTCATGCTGGTCAAAATTGTTGCGCTCATCAATAGATTCGAGAGGAACCTTGGAGGCTCAAAAATCCTCACTTGCACTTTTCTATGTCGACATTTGTTTTTCATTGGACCATCACTGCTACCTATAGTAGTTGCAGGATCCGCAGGTTCCCGACACACGGGGTTTAAAAAATCCTACAAATGAAAAATTTTACTTTATCAAATCATATAGAAAATAGAAAACAAAAAACCGGATATGAAATTGTCATAGATGATAAAAATATGTGAAGATGCAACTTACACCAAAATTAGTTATTGTATTTTGTAGCTCTACAATTCTTTCACTGTCCTCCTGTGTCCAGGGTATTTTACTAAGAAAACCTAGATATTCTATGTTAGCCTTATTCAAGGCCTTCGTTACAGTTGTCATTAGGTCAGTGGAATAAAATATTTCGTCCTCATCAATATCCTCAGTGGGAGCCTTCCCACATTGACCATGCCACAATACATTGATGAATAAAATTAATGAGATGAAATTTAACATTTGAGAAATTTAGTTATTGTAGTCATAAGTTATTACTATATTTAACATTTACCTATTGAGGCACAGCGGGTGCCTTTCCACGGTCACCCTAGATAGATGTAGCGGGTGATTTTTGGACATGGTCACCCTGGGCATAAGTTGACACAATAAATCAATCAACAAAAGTTATGAAATTCACCTGTAACATTTAAAAAATGAAATATTCGAGTAATATAAGAAAAAAAGTAATGAAATTTCAGAAATTTAGTTGTTGTAGTCATAAGTTGTTACTGTATTTAACATTTACCTGGTGAGGCACAGCAGGTGCCTTTCCACAGTCACCTTGGACAGATGTAGCGAGTGATTTTCTGCCATGGTCACCCTAGATAGATGTTGACACAATAAATCAATCAACAAAAGTTATGAAATTCACCTGTAACATTAAAAAAATGAAATATTGCAGTAATATAAAAAAAAAATGAAATTTCAGAAATTTAGTTGTTGTAGTCATAACTTGTTATTGTATTTAACATTTACCTGTTGAGGCACAATGGGTGCCTTTCCATGGTCACCTTGGACATATGTAGAGGGTGATTTTCTACCACGGTCACCCTAGATAGAAGTTGACACAATAAATCAATCAACAAAAGTTATGAAATTCACCTGTAACAGTAAAAAAATGGAATATTGTAGTAATATCAGAAAAAAAAAAAATGAAATTTCTGAAATTTAGTTGTTGTAGTCATAATTTGTTACTGTATTTAACATTTACCTGTTGAGGCACAATGGGTTCCTTTCCACGATCACCCTGGATACTGCAGCCTCTGATATCTCACGGTCACCCTGGATAGATGTTGACACAATAAATTAATCAACAAGAGTTATGAAAGTAATTGTAACATTAAAAAAATGAAATATTGCAGTGATATCAGAAAATAAATAATGAAAAATGAAATATATGCAGTAAAAAATTGAAATATTGCAGCGATAAATTTTAACAATGATTGATCAAAGGTTGAGTTGAATGGTATGTAAGATATTTACCCCCATAGCCGCACCCCCTCCATCTATTCTATTTAAGTTGTAATCGATCAACAACTCTTCACCTAGAACTATGGTTTTTGTTGCACATAAATGAAATATTGCAGTAATATCAGAAAATAAATAATGAAAAATGAAATATATGCAGTAAAAAATTGAAATATTGCAGCGATAAATTTTAACAATGATTGATCAAAGGTTGAGTTGAATGGTATGTAATATATTTACCCCCATATCCGCACCCCCTCTATCTATTAGATTTAAGTTGTAATCGATCAACAACTCTTCACCTAGAACTATGGTTTTTGTTGCACATACAAATATACAATTTCCTTCCCGTCCCTCAAATATGTAATTCAATTTCTTAGTTGTTTATACTGGTCGTGTACTATTTATAAATCCCGCAATGTTTCCAGTAGCTTTTGGTCTTCCATCAATATACATAGTTTTCCCTTTATTTTGATTGTTATCTACTGGTTGTATATAATTTGTGGCAACTCTGTATCTCCACATACTTTGCGTATATCGGACCAACATCAACCAGTGATTGTATTTGTATAATGGTTTGACATACTCCATTAATTCAGTTACAGTGCCATAGCCGACCTTTATGCCATCCATGGAAAATAACCCCAATCCATGTAAGGACGAAGGAGCAATGTGATACATCCTCCCACTGATGAAGAAATATGTGTCCACTTCAAGTAGCTCCATAGGTGCCCATCATTTCACTAGATGTTTATACCTCAAGGGAAACTCAATGTCACCTATGCTCTCAACATCATAATTACATGACCTTTCGTTGGCAATAAAAAATTGCATGCGTATACAAAATATTTTCCTTACCTTTTCAGATCTAGTTGATCTAGAACCGGTAGATCTAGTACACCACATCTCACTTTCAACCTTTGTTATTATATCTTGATCATCACTCGAACAAGATGGATCTGACAGATACCTATTTGGTGGTACCTACACTCGTTAAAACAAGAAGATAAGTTATCGTGCCAATATATGTTTATGGTACCAGCACAGTTGCATATAGTTTCATATAGTTGCAATATAATTGGATATAGTTGCATAAGTTGCATTGTTGCATATAGTTGCATATAGTTGCATAAGTTTCATTGTTGCATAAAGTTACATATAGTTGCATATTGTCACTAAAAACCATGATAAGTTGCATTGTTGCATATAGTTGCATAGTTCCATATAGTTGCATATTTGCATATACTTGCATACAAAATTGTTGCAATATAGTTGCAGTTGCATATAGTTGCATAAGTTGCATAAAGTTTTGTATAGTTTCATAGTTTCCTATAGTTTCATATAGTTGCAACATAGTTGCAATATAGTTTCATATAGTCACTAAAAAACATGATAAGTTGCATTGTTGCATATAGTTTCATACGAAATTTGTAAGATCCTTGCTAACAAAAACTAAAAATTAATAAATTAATTAATGCATATCATTGATATTTATAACTTCTTTTATGATTCTATATTCAACAAGATAACAAACTAACCATTCATGGTTCAACAAATTATAATCGAGCACATGGAATACAAATCATATATAAAAAAAAACATACACAACTTAGTAAAATGGTGAACCCTCATAACTATAATGACATAAATACCTCTCAGTGATGTTATTTTCCCCACTTCATCTGTCCTCGCTGCTCTGCCCAAACTTTGACCAAGCTTCTCTGCCCAAACTCTGCCCAAAATCGAATCTTTCCTCCCTTCCAGCTAGGAACAGAGCCTATCTGACTCCCTAGCTCCAAGATTCCATGAGGATTCCTGGCCCCCGAGTCCAAAACTCCCAACTGTTGGATTACTGAGAGGGGGGGGTGAATCAATAATAACATAATTATAATCCTTTTTCTTCAAATGTTATATCAATGTAGAATTATTATCAAATAATGACCAGTAATAAATAAACAATCACACACATACACAGTACACCAGTGTTTTACATGGAAAGTTCCCAAATCGGGATAAAACAACAGAATGATTTTTCTTATATGTCTTGAAGAATTACATTCATTGGAAGCACCAACTTCCTTTGTTTTCCAGCTGCAACTGGAAGGAGGCTCCAAACCCATAGTTTCTCAGGCTACAACCTGAGGGAAGCTCCAACTCCCCAAATCTCTGGCTACAACTAGAAGGAGGCTACAACCCCCAATGTTCTCTAGCTACAACCAGAAGGTGGCTACAACCACCTGTCCTTGCCCCATCCTGCCACCCTGAAGTAGAAGTAGAATGATGGAACCATTGTCACACTATCACTGTGAGATATACCACTGTAAACCTGTACCAATACATCTGAACCATGCATCAACCATGCATCAACCTGTACCTCAACCTGTAATGAACCTGTACCACAAAAAGTACATCAACCATGCCCCAACCTGTAATCAACATGTACCATAAACAATTGCATCAACCATGCACCAACCTGTAATCAACCTGTACCATAAACAAATGCATCAACCATGCACCAACCTGTAATCAACCTATACCATAAAAAAGTGCATCCAACCATGTTCCAAGTATGTACCAATCATGTGTCAACTACTGATCAACTATGACTCATCAATATGTACCAAAATCATCAACTATACACCTCATGTATGTGCACCAACTCATCAACTACGTGTCTCAACCATGTACTCAACATGTACCTCAACCAAAAGCCCTCATCAATTTCATCATCCAAATCTGATTTGTAGCTCTGTAATAGACCTAGTGTATATGATCACATTCCTGCAAACCTTCATTAACTTTAAAAACAAGAGACTAGCATTTTCATCAAACTTTTCTTTAGTCTCACATGCCTAGTTTTGGATTAGTCAACAAACCTAAATTGAAGTAATCATAACTTTGAACCTGTAATGTATAAAGATCTAAAAATGATACACAATGTTCTTCAGTATGTTTTATACAATTCCTCTAAGTGGCACTACTTGGAACCTCTAAGAAAAGGAGTTATAGCAAAAATGGCATACCTTGTTGAATTCTGGCTTATTCTAGAGAGCGACCTTGTAGAGCATTCCCCGCACAAAATATTTGATAAAATGATCTAAAACTATTAAAAAACATATGAAAGATTATACCCTAACCAACACAATTGGGCTCACTGAATTTTTATTTGTTATGAATAAGTTATGACATTTTTACCCAAAACACCTGATTTTGACTAGTTTCAGGACTGGCCACAAACCCTGTTTTCCATAGAGTGTAACTCCCAAAATAAAATGCCCCATAAGATGATTTTTTAACCATAGATACTTGGATATTTTTTCTCATGTGCATAGAAATTTCAAGATCTGAATCATTATATAAAAAAAGTTATAGCGAAAATGGTGAGATGACCTGAAAATAACATACCTTAGAAAGCACCATTAAAAGAATTTATCCTTCCTTGCATTTCGGCCTTCTTTTCTTCATTTTACTCAGAATTTCATCTTAGATATCATTTGTATACCTCATACACCTATATATATTCAATATGCTCAAGTGTGTTTCAAATGAGAGAGCCTTTCCTCTTATTTATACTCTCCAAGTAGCTTCCTTAAAAACATCTTTTAGGTCACTTGGC
>ML776914.1:935403-955093 GCA_009831015.1 Picea engelmannii | reverse complement strand
TATCATTATTCAAATACATTTAAACATTCATAAAAGTTCATACATCATAAAAGTTCAAAGGTATCATTTAATAGTTTCATTGTGAATAGAAAATAAAGGTGTTTAGGCCTTATATAATCCTGTCTGTCTAAGTCAAAAGGTGGTGTTACATACACCCAACCTTCGAGAAACATATTTTTGAGGTGGTCAAAAAAGTGAGGGAAAATCTTGTCGTAACGTCTCGACATCTTCCCAAGTAGCAGATCCTGGACTATACTTGTCCCACTGGACCTTAACTTGATCTACCAGATGGTTCTTGAGCTGTCGGACTCTACGGTCCAATATGCATAATGGTTATACCGTGAGGGTTCCCGTGTCTGATACCTGCAATTCCTTCCAATTTAGTTTATGTGATTCATCAGCAACATAATGACGTAGAACATATACATGAAAAACATTATGCATTTTATGCAAGTGGGGTGGCAATACGAGACGATAGGCAACGGGTCCAATTTTCTCTTGGATTTTGAACGGTCCTATAAATTGAGGTGACAACTTTGTCCCCTTCACGAACCATATGGTACTCTTATTAGGTCTGATATGAATGAAAACTTGATCTCCCACTTTATAACTTCGATCAGTCCTGTGTGCATACACATAAATTTTCTGTCTATCCTGTGCTTCCTTTAGTCTCTGCCTAATCTGAATCACATGTTCCTCCATCTCTTGAATCAATTCTGGCCCAATTGTTACTCGGTATTATAATCTATCCCAACTCAACGACATTTTGCATGCCCTTCCATACAGAGCTTCGTAGGGTGGCATTCCGATGGAGCTATGAAAATTGTTATTGTAGGCCAACTCTACCAAAGGTAGGTACTTATCCCAATGGGTTTGATTATCCATGACATACATCCTAAGCATGTCTTCCATGACTTGATTTACTCTCTCATTTTTCCCATCTGTTTTCGGATGATAAGTTGTGCTTAGGTTCAACTGAGTCCCCAATGATCACTGCAAACTTGTCCAAAACCTAGAAGTGAATCTGGAGTCCCTATCCGAAATGATCTTCTTAGGTATCCCATGCAAACGGATGACCTCACTTACAAACATGCGTGCCACATCAGTGACATCATAAGTGTCTCTAATCAGAATAAAATGAGCACTCTTGGTTAACTTATCAACTATCACAAGAATGGCATTGTGTCTATGAGATGTGAGAGACAAACCCATAACAAAATCCATAGAGATGACTTCCCACTTGGACATAGGAACATCATGTGGTTGTAGGAGGCCTGTTGGGTGGTGGTGGTAGGCTTTCACTTATTGACACTCTATGCACTTGGCAACGAAATGGTCTACATCGCACTTCATGCCTACCCAGAAGAATAGCTTCCTCATGTCTGCGTACATCTTCTTCACACCCAGATGCGCACAATAAAGTGATCTATGGGCTTCCTTAAATATGATGCTTCGAATATCCCCACCTTTGGGGATGTACATCCTTCCTCGATATATTAATAGTTTGTCTGCTTCCAGACTATATCCTTCATACTTTGGATCTAATTTCCTCCCACTTTGTAGGTTTGAAGTAACCTTTAAATACCAACTGTCTCCTTGGAGTTGCATCAACACACGTTCCCTCAAATTGACCTTTAAGGGTACCAAGGAGAAGACACGTGGTCTCCTACTCAAGGCATCTGCGACCACATTTTCCTTTCCCTTGATGTATGAAATACCAAAATGATACTCACTCATAAACTCACTCCATCGCATTTGCCTAGCATTCAGATCCCTTTGAGTGAAGGGATGTTTTAAACTTTGATGGTCCATTTTGAGCTCAAATTTTTGCCCCACAAGATAGTGCCTCCAAATTTTCAGAGCTAGAATTACAACTGCCAACTCTAAATCATGAGTAGCGTAAATCTCTTCATGTTTCTTCAACTTCCTTGACACGTAAGCTATCACTCCTCCATCTTGCATTAGCACGGCCCCCAACCCTTGCTTCGAGGCATCTGTGTAGACTGTGAAGTCCTTTTCCATATCTGACACTCGTAGAATTGGCGCACTAGCTAGTAACCTCTTAAGTTCATTGAATGAACTGTCACATTCTTCTGTCCAATCATACCTGACCCCCTTGCATTGCAAAGTGGTGATGGGTTTCGCTATTTTAGAGAACCCTTCCACAAATCTCTGATAATAACCTGCTAGCCCCATGAATCTTCTTACCTCATGGGCATTTTTCGACAGTGGCCATTCCATAATGGCCTTTACCTTTTCTGGGTCCACATAGATTCCTTCACTGGAAATGATATGTCCTAAATAATGAATTTCTTTCTAGAAGAAGGAACACTTCGACAACTCCCCATACAATTTTTTCTCTCTAAGGCAAGACAACACCACTCGCAAGTGTTCCTCATGTTCTCTTTCATTCTTGGAATAGATGAGGATATCATCTAGAAAGACTTGTAAAAAGTGGTCTAGGTATTTCCGGAATACACCATTCATGAGGCTCATGAATACTGCTGGTGCATTGGTCAATCTGAAAGGTACTACAACAAACTCGTAATGCCCAAACCGACTTTGAAAGGCAGTTTTAGTAATATCACATTCTTTAATCCTTAACTAGTGATACCCTGATCGCAAATCAATCTTTGAGAATGTCGCTGCTCCTTGCATCTGATCGAAGAGATCATCTATTCGTGGCATTCGGTACCTATTTTTACTATAGCATGGTTCAAGTCCTTGTAATCTATGCACAGTCATAAGGAACCATCCTTCTTCTTCACAAAGATTACTGGTTTAGCGAGGACAAACGGAGTGGGGAAAATAGCATCACTAAGAGGTATTTATGTCATTATAGTTATGAGGGTTCACTATTTTACTGAGCTGTGTATGTTTTTTTTTATATATGATTTGTATTTCATGTGCTCGATTATAATTTGCTTAACCATGAATGGTTAGTTTGTTAGCTTCTTGAATATAGAACCGTAAAAGAAGTTATAAATATCAATGATATGTATTAATTAATTTATTAAGTTTTATCTTCTGTTAGCAAGGATCTTACAAAATTGTTGCATATAGTTGCAATATAGTTGCATATAGTTGCATAAGTTGCATTGTTGCATAAAGTTGCATATAGTTGCATAGTTGCATATAGTTGCATAAGCTGCATATAGTTGCAATATAGTTGCATAAAGTTGCAATATAGTTGCATAAAGTTGCATATAGTTGCATAAGTTGCATTTTTGCATAAAGTTTCATATAGTTGCATAGTTGCATATAGTTGCATATTTGCATATAGTTGCTTACGAAATTGTCATATAGTTGCATAAGTTGCATATAGTTGCATAGTTTCATATAGTTGCATAAGTTGCATTGTTGCAATATAGTTTCATAGTTTCATAAGTTGCATATAGTTGCATAGTTTCATAAGTGATAGGGCTGTTGTGTTTATAGAGTTTTGAGCTTCAATGTCATTTCTACCATGCATTTCCCTCCTTACCATTTGCACAAGACCGGTTGGATTGTTTCTTTGTGATGAGTAGTTCATTTATAGTTCATTTATATTTGCACAAGTTCAATGATAAGTTGCATATAGTTGCATAAGTTTCATTTTTGCATATAGTTGCATACGGAATTGTCATATAGTTGCATATAGCTACATAAGTTGCATATAGTTGCATAGTTTCATAAGTTGCATATAGTTGCATAAGTTGCATTGTTGCATAGTTGCAATATAGTTGCATTGTTGCAATATAGTTGCATAGTTGCATAAGTTGCATGTAGTTGCATAAGTGACAGAGTTGTTATGTTTATAGATTTTTGAGCTTCAATCTCTTTTCTCCCATGCATTTCCCTTCTTACCATTTGCACAAGCCTGGTTGGTTTGTGTCTTTCTGATGAGTAGTTCATTTATAGTTGCACAAATCCGACGATAAGTTGCATATAGTTGCATAAGTTGCATTTTTTCATAAAGTTGCATATAGTTTCATATAGTTGCATATAGTTGCATAATTTGCATATAGTTTCATAGTTGCATAAGTTGCTTTGTTGCAATATAGTTGCATAGTTGCATAAGTTGCATATAGTTGCATAGTTGCATAAGTGACAGGGTTGTTGTGTTTATAGAGTTTTGAGCTTCAATCTCTTTTCTCCCATGCATTTCCCTCCTTACCATTTGCACAAGCCTGGTTGGATTGTGTTTTTGTGATGAGTAGTTCATTTATGTCATTGTTGTGATATTGTAAATCAATGGTTTAATTCCCCTTAGGAAAAAAGTCCTCCAGCCTCGTGCACAATGCATTATTCGTGAATATTTCATTCCCAATGTTCCAAAAGCCATACCTATTTCAAGTTTCTGAGTTTTACTGTATGTTTTGTACCATGAATTCATTTGTTTGTAGTATGGTGGTTGAAGATATGTGGAAGAATTGTTTAGTATCTAATTTCCATAGCGTCATGCATAGTGTTATCCATAAATATATCATCTCAGGCCTCATACCCATTTTGTGTCTTTACGCATATTGGAGTTCATATTGTATATTGCAATGGCCATGGCCTCTTAGATCTGAAAGTTATATTTGGAATCTCCATTGAAGAATTGATCTAGTCCTTGATGCCCCCGACCTCATTTCATTATATATTTAATGACCTAACCTCCTAAAAGAAGTGTTGATCATTCGAAGTTTCCATTGTATAAATGTCGCTCACTCTCTTCATTTACCCTTATTTTCTTGGTAGTCCATGATTTGTGTTGTCAAAGTGTATTAAAATAATATGTGGACACAAGTTGAGCCCTTGCTTCTCAACTTCATGAGTAAATTCGGGTTCCAAAAGCCTTGAGTTGATTGTCTATGTTCGAATAACACTCAATAGGTTGTTGTGAAAAGAAAAAAAAGGCTTTAGGGCATGTGTTTGAATCTCACTCTTGCATACCTTTTTAGCCTACTCCAAACACACAATAGTATAAGGGAATAGAGGTACTCACCATTCTATGTGACATCACGTGTGCCCTTGAATCAGTGCCCTATGTGTGCCTTCACAGTGTATCTCCTCCGTGTGCCCTCGACTCAGTTCCCTTCGTGTGCCCTCTCCTCCCTGCACAGTGTGCCTCCTCCCTACACAGTGATCTCCTTGGTCGCGTGCACAGTGATCTCCAAATTGATGAAAACAATGGGAGGGCTCCTCCTAACACACTATGACTCCCAATTATGGTCATGTGCAACAATGGGCGAGCTCCCAACTATGGTCGTGTGCATCAATGGTCACGTGCAACAATGGGCGAGCTCCCAACTTTACTCTCAAAAAGTTTGTTTTTGCAGGAATAATGAGCAATGCACATAGATTTTCATTTCAAGTTTAATAAATGCATGGTACATAAATTGTTGACTTAGATTCCTTGCAAACATTCTTGCCATTTTCCCGTATCCCTTGGGTTCATTTTTCCTTGTAAATCTTCAAAAATGTCATTAAAAAATATAGGGATCTATTAAGAGAGGTTTGAGTTCACTAAATAATCCATCAAATATTTGTTTCTTTCATAAGTAAGATGGGTGAGAAAGGGTTTTTTGTTTTTTCATAAGGTCTATTTAGTGTTGAATGATATAATGTTTAATGAAATCCCATTTTGTGCAGATAATGGTGAAAGGAGGTGATGCATTACATCTATATCAAATCTTCACTAAAGATAATATCATTCTACTACTCTAAGTTTCAACATTGGATCCATTAAGGATTCGTTAATGGAGATTGACATAATGATAAAGATAAAATTGAAGGAAACAATGAATCTAATTATAATGGGTAATATGTTGATGGAAAGGGTGATGATGGTAGCAATGAAGAAAAATAATATATTTTGGTAAAAAAAWAAAATCACAAATAATGTTTCCATGTAAAAAACTTCTTCCATATATTTTAACAATAGTTTCCATTATATGMTTATCTTATTGTAATTGTTATGTAAAAAAAATTGAATGCATATTATGCGCCACATCACTCAGAATGTCAATATTATTTTTATCAATGAAATCATCCTAATCATCCTTTTACTAATGATGAAGATGATTCTAATGAGTATTTCCCAAAAAACAACATTGAAAATGATCATCAAAACTATTTTATCTTCAAAAACATGGAACCTTTAAGATGGTAAGTGCATGTATAATTTATCTTTTCCCCCTCTTTTACTTTTGCATGTCACTGCAATAGGGTAATTGTTATTCGCTTGATTCTGTGGTAGTTAATTAGATTAGGGGTGACTTCACATTGAAGGGTGATGACTAAGACTAGGGGCAACTTTCAATTCAAGGCTAGGAATGACCAGGCCCACATCAAGTGAAGAAATAAAATTAAGAAGTTGAACATGTGTTGTCCCATTCCATGTCAACAACAATGCATCCATTCACTAGGAACACTAAAACCTGGCAAATTGATGACTCCACTAAATTAGGGTTTATGGTTTACATGATGAATTGATGATGGTATAAAGTGGGTGTGTGAGTCAAATTTGAGTCCAGAAACCTTCCCACATCGTTAAGGCATGCAAATAGTCTATCCATGTCAAATTTCAATGCATACAGAAATAGTTTGAAAAAATTTCAACGTTGACCCCATTCACAGGTTACTGTTGCCCGTGTCTAGTCCTAGTACAATTTCCTTGTAAAATTTGTATAATATATTTGGAGAATGATAATTTTGAAGGTGCTATGCCTCTTCCTACACACCACAACCAGATCACCACTCATTGACAGTCTGTGTATTGATCCCTTTTAGTTTTGGCTTGTTAGTATTTTCAATTGCACGCACCTTTCAATCTAGTCAAAGTTCAATTAATGTCTCTTGTTACTGTAGGTTTATAAAGCCTCATGATCCCAATGCCAATATGCCTCCAACCTTGTAATCTAATGATTTTTGGGTGACAAATGTCATAATGGGCGATGACTAAGACTAGGGACAACTTTCAATTAGGCACATCATTGGTATGATTAGGCACAGTCAGGCAAAGCTCCTCTTGGTTTCAAGAATAGTTCATTCTCTACTAAACAGGGGTAACCACGTGAACGTGGAATCTCTAATTATGCCCCCCCCTCCCAGCCCCTCACATCACTCTCAATTTCCCCATATTACCTAATTTGAAATTCTAAAGAACATGTATCATATACTATATTATACAAAATAAAACATATAAATATAATATAAAATATATAAACACATACCTCTTCTTTTCAACAATTAAATATCAGTCATCTTCTTATTCATCCATATCAAAATATGTATTAGGATATGGTTTAGAATCGATATTGGTGAAAGTCTCATTCATATCAACATCATCATCAACGTCATTTTCTCTAATATAGTTATCGATATCGTCGTCTCCTACATTTGGATGATCAACTTATTCAACTTCTTTGTCTGGCACATCGACTACATGAGACAACTGCTCCTAATCTTCATGGTCATGATCTTATTCCTCATTATTATCCTCATCCTCGTCTACATGATTATACTTTACTAGTCTTCCTCTTGGATCATATCTAACAACGCATGACCAACTTGCTTTGCTAGGTACCTCTAAGTAAAATAATTACTCACATTGACTTGGAAGAACATAAGGCCCTGTACTTGGTTCAAATTCCCTTGTATTAACCATGGTAAATCCATTATCATTCTCAATAACAGTTCTTTCAGGATCACATTCATGCATCTGTAGCCTGTACAATTTAACCTCAAACAAAACTATTTTAAAGGAATTAAAATCACACTCAATTATATCCTCCAAATGACTATAGTACCTATTCTTAGTTTCTTCCGGGTTTCTGTCACTTCTAGAGGAAATTTTAGTGACCTTAAACACTGCAGTTATCCCACAATCCGAGGTTTTCATCTTATCATCCAACATTTTGATACAAAATTTATGACCATTACACCACATAGCCTTGTATTGTTTCAACTGCTACATGGAAAACAAGTAAAAAATACATTGCCAATTAATAAACCTCATATAGGAGTTAGTAAATATATATTTCAAAAATTAAACAAACCAAATACATTGAAAAATTGGGAAAAAACTAGGAAAATGTGGGTAAAACTTTTTACTTGCATGTTTATCTTTTAAACCAAAGGCTAAATCAACTTCCCTTGATGTAAGATCAGGAAATTGATCTCGACGATGATGCGTTGTTTTAATCATCTTACTCACCCCTTACCTTGATAACCTACCACAGTATTCTTCAGTATATTATATCCAATGCTCCATCCAATGAAGGTTGTTTGCAATGTATACATGTAAAGCATCCAACTCTCGAGCAACTATATGATATCATAACAATTTAATATCATTAATTATCTATTGTTAATAAAGGAATAATTTAATAAATGTGTAATATATTAAATCTACGTCAACATCTAATAATTACCTTTCACAGTCCTCATGTTACCTTTCCCAATAGGACCTCCCCTTCAAATTTGTTGATGGAGTCGAGATGCCAAATGCAAAGCACATTCATATTTTCTACTAATTTAGGTAGATATTGACTAATATACACCATGCATTGATATACCATATATCCCTCAACCATAGAACCCTCCATACGTGCTCTTTGTCTAACAAAGCCTTTAGTGACTTCAACTACCTCTCCACCATCCACATCGACCTTGTGTGTACTGTTCCACATAATTCAATCTCCTCAACTTGGTGTATGAGGTAGTGTTCTTGTGCATTGAAAAATGCTAGAGGTAGATACTATTTCATTTGACACATTAGTCGGGGAATTTCTCTCTTCCAATACAAATGTCGATGCAATAAAATAATATCAAGGAATAAATAAATTTGCAGATAAAACATAATATGTCAATAAGTTCTACTACAAATCACATAAGAAGTACATTATCCTTATAAAACAATACTTACCTCATGTATTTTCCAAGTACATAAATAATTTGTTTTATGTTGTCAAAGTCGTCTGGCAGAGATAAAGGTAGAACATACTGTAACAAAAAACAAATAATTATTATTTGTTTCCAAAAAATGCGTACCAATAAGGAAACACATTATAACCTACTAATTTCCTTAATGAATGTATGCCATTCATGTGGTTTAACCCCACCAAAATCACCTTTTTTCGTTAAGATATTTTGTATGTTCGATGAAAACCCCGTCGGAAACCTAATTTTTTGAATGACCTCTTTTACAATATTGCTTTGTTGGTCCGTCAATAACCAAGGAAGACTAGCATTCTTTTCACGACCATTGCCATTAGAGTTAATAATAACACTTTGCAATGTGTGATTAGCTTCTTGTATGTCACAAAACATCTTTCCAATTCTCTCTTTGTCAGTCCTTCCATCTAATATTCACCATAATAATTCCGTTATGTTCTTCCCGATATGCATTGTATCAAACAGATGAACTATTTGTAGGTGCTCGTAGTATGGAAATCTAGTGAATTGCATCGCATAACTTTTCATTCCTCGTGGAAGCCCATTCGTGCCTTAACGACAGTCATGAAACATCAATAAACTGAAATTCACACTAATTAATGGGACAAAATGAAATTAACCAAAGATTTATATAATATGTCATACATGAATAATTTGTGTACCTTGACGATTTCTAATATATTCCAACTTCCATAGGCGAGGTGTCATTCTTCATGGTTTTTTTCCATTTTCTTCTTTACCATTGAATTTTTCTTTTTCCGTAGTTCGATAAATATGGTTCTTAGCCGAAAGTGCCTATACTCATCAAACACTTCCTTTTCTAAACTCCTTGAACGACAATATTTTATCCTCGGACCACAAACTGGGCATGCAAATTTACCCTTTGTTTGAAGACCTACAAGACATATGAATTAATGTAGCGTCAAATTAGAGTTACAATTTAAAATAATGCATGATATTTTCAATAAATATATATAATATTAAATCACAAAATAAAGTAACAATATACCACAAAAATTTGTTAACCTGGGAGCATCATGAATTGTCCATGATAGTATTCCATGGAATTGAAATCGTTTTTTCCCTATTGTTCTAGAGATGTCATACATAGTGACGCCATCCCATAACTTCAACAACTCATCGATAAGAGGCTCAATATATACGTTCATATCTTTAACCTGGTACCTACCTAATTGGTTCAACATACTGCATGATTAATTATACTTATCTAGATGTCATTATATATAAAAGAAATAATTACCATGCACGAAACAAAGAAATGAAATATTTTGTCATACTTTAAAGAAAATAAAAGATAATTAAATACCTGGCACAATCATTGCCAACATTCTGTGCTCTCTCTTGATCGACATCCAAGGAGGAAGGTTATTGTTTATAACAAAAACAGGCCACACTGAGTACGTAGAACGAAGCTCTCCAAATGGATTGACACCATCAGCTGCCAACAAAAGTCTAACATTACAAGGTTATTATTTAAAAATTGGCCAATTTTCTTCGATGTACTTCAATGCAGAACCATCTGCAGGAATTCTAAGAACATTGTCTCGAATTCTGTTCTTTGCATGGAAATCCATAAACTGTGTTATACTTTAGCACCTGAACAATTGTTGGAAACGTGGAATTATCGAAATATAATGAAGAACTTTGCAAGGCACCTTCTTTGATGCTTTATTGGTTCGATATCTACTTATTTGACATTGTGGGAATTCATTTTCTAATGCATATTGTCCATAACATATGATATTATCATTAGGACATGCATCAATAGCCTGATAGTCCATTCCAATTTCTTTCATAATCACGAATATTTCTCGATATGTGCGTGACCAAATATTTGGCGTCGGTAATAGAACTTCACCTAACAATCTACAAAATTATAAACAATAATTCAATGTAAACAATATTAATCATCAATATCACATCCAATATACTAATTTACGAATTAGAAAACAATATAAATATAGGAAAAAATTGAACCTTTTAAATATTTGTGAACATGCAGGCATAAATAATTAAGAAATTAAATACCTTAGTATCTATGTGAGCATGTGTTTGATAAACCATTCAAAGCCTTCAGGTTCACAAACAACAATATAGCAGATAAAATATTTTTTGTTGATCCTTCATAAATAGGTTGATGCGACTTCTCGAGTAGAGGATCAACATCATGCCTATCATCCTAGTTGTCCTCATCCATTGGAGAAAATGTCTCTAGGATCAATCTATGTATCTCATCTCACTGATTTGAATCACTAACATTATCTCCATCCATATCATCATTAATAACTTGATCAACAACTTCAATATTCTAATCTCGAAGTTCATCACCCCCTAAAGGAGTATTTTTGCTAGTACTTGGAAAATAACTCTCTGGAGGTCGACATTTTGGGGGCATTGTCTATATATTTAAAAAAAATGTAGAAACGTTAGTGTGTATAGAAAATATAAAAATCTCGATAAGAAATATTACTAAAATTCATGACATGATGATTATTACAAAGAATACATTAAATATTGAATCCTCTTACCAAGGGACGATATTCATAACCCCCTTTGACCTTCCCCTTCTCTCTATAATGTCTTTCAACTATTGTTATTAAAAGTCTTTTTATTTGCAAACCTCTGCAATCATAGCAAGGGCAATAACATTTTCCATTGCCCCTCGCCTCTAATGCCGCTCTTAACCGAGAAAGCTTCCTGTCATTTTCGTTCATAGTGACAAATCCTTGTCCTGACAAGTAATTGTCTTCCCTACACCATACCAAACAGTAAGTTGTCAAATTTTTATATTTTAGCTACTCCTTCATGATATTTTAGCTASTCCTTTCGATTATGATATGTTTATTTGCAGTGACCTACAATCCTCACAATTATTTCTTCTAAGACATTTTGACATGCTTATTTATTATTATCGATTAACTATTAAGATCGATATGCTTCAATTTGTACTTTATAGTAGTGTGCACTGAATCACCATGGAAAATAATTACACACCATTTAACGAAAGTGGTCAAAATTTATCAAACTTGAATCACTCGACACCATACACTAGCCTCTAAGTTGTTTTGTAGACAAAATGTCAATCTTTGAAATTTACCACTAAAAAAGGAATGCCAACCACTTTTCATCCACAATTTGGTTGGGTTGGTTTAAATTATGACGTGTTGATTTGCATCTACATACAATGGTCACAATTTTATGCTACTTACAGTGGTCACAGTTTTATTTTCTAAGACACTTTCTCATGTTCTCATTTTTCATTGTCTGACTAGTAGATTTCATCATGTTATCGTAGATTTCATCATGAATTTTTTATATTTTAGATACTCCTTATTAATAGTCTATAAACAAGTTACATCAACTACAAACTACAGTTAATCACTACATCTAGAATTGTGTGATTATAAAAAATTGAGAGAAACAACATCACATATAAGAAAAGGGTATGTGGATTTTATTGAAAAAGTTGAAACAAATAGACTTTATTTATATTGGAAGAGTATGGTATATAATCATAAGTTCATTTGTTAAAGGTACTTAGTCATAAGCCAAGAAAGTTAAAGGTGGCTAACGATAAGCTAAGATGGTTGAAGGTGGTTAGTTAAAAGTGATTGTTATGTGCCTAATCACGACATAGATAACATCTTTATAATAAGGCCATATGTGTACAAATGATTCCTTTATATAATAATGGCATATATACCTAACATAAGTTTAGGGTTAGTGTTTATGTATCTTATTGTTATAAACATGAGTTTCCTCCCTATCCTATATATACCATAACTTATCATTTATCAATATAACAATCAACTTCAAGATTTTATTCATGGAGATTTCTTCCTTCATTTAATTGAATTAGTAAGTGTCAGCCAACCATTAGGTGTGCAAGTATCCCAACCATTATTGTCACTGTTATATTATTTTCAAATTATGAAAATGTGATCGCATTTGGGTACTAGGGATGTAACAAGTGGTATCAAAGATTCAATCAAGCTTTGTTGGTGTTTTTTTGTTAGTTCTTAAAACTAAAAGAGAGAAAAAAAATGACAATCAATTACTATCATTTCACCGATCAGGGTTGAGTTTCAAGAGCACTTCCATATCTTTATCAATGAAAAGAGAGAGACATTCTAGCTACAATTGAAGGAAAAAGGGTATGTGGATTCCATAAACCTAGAATATTATGGAATCCACATACCCTTTTCCATAGAATATACTAACTAGATCCAAAAACCAAATACATGAAATATGGTACTACACATATAATATATTATCAAGGAAAAAACAAGCTACATGAAATTTCGACATTTGAACAAAAATTTACAAGTTAAATGAGTACATCAATAAAAAAACATACTAACCTTGCAAGTTCAAAATCCAAGCTATGTAGATAGAGAATTGGATTTGTTCAATCGGTGGGTGACGAAAAAATTAAACAACTCAAACAAAATCCATGAACAATGTCACAACTATAGCAATTGTGTCGCAAAGTCTCTTAAAGTTAGGTATATATAGATCAACTAGTCAACTAGTCGTTAACACCGACCAATGAGATAGGAATTTTTTTTGTGGAAATAGCGACGAACTTTCATGGCAATAGAGACGAACTTTCATGGAAATAGAGATGAAAATCCCGACCAAGTTAAAAAAACCTATTCGTGGCTATATCGATGAACTTTCATGGAAATATCAACGAAAATCCCGCCCTATTTAAAAAAAAAACATGAAAATAATGGAAACGTTGAAACATTTCGTGGAATAATCTGCCCATATGTAGTAAGATATTTTCTTTAAGACACTAAAAATTGAATTTGAAAGGACTCATTGGATTTTGAGAGCCTCCAACAACTTCCATGAAAATAGGAAAATGATCAAAGTCTCCCCCATTTCCCACCCACTAAAAAAATTGGAAAGGACCGTCCACAGAAGATTCAAAAACCCAAAAATGATCAATTCTTTTAGCTATTCTATCTTCTCCAACTCTCATATTCCTCCAATATGGCCTTAGTTTGATGGGGTGGACATCTACCATCTTGTTGGCCACCATAAAATTTGTAAAGAAATTCGATAAAGGGTCTGGCCATGCTCTAGGGCCCCAAACTTTTGCAGCTCCCAAAGAGAAATTTAGATCACATGCCAGTATGAGAAATCCAGACTGGATGAAAGAATTACTCATAAGGCCTTCCCAAAATGGGACGCACTCTAAATATGGGCCATAAACATTTACAACAATAAAATAAATGGTTGAAATTTCCGAATAGAACTCTGCTCCAAGACCAAACTCATAGGCCCAAGAATTTACAAGTTTTAGAGTCTATTTGTTCCACTCAGTTGCTATCCCTCCGAAACTCCAAAAAAAAGGGAAGTTCTATTTTGGGACCCGCGTTGACAACGTGTCGTAATTTCAGCATTTCGACATATCGACGGATAGGAAGTCGATACTTTTGTCCCGAAAGTCCCGAAGTCACGAGTTGCAATAAGGAGTAGCGAGACGCTCGGGATCTCGACACTTCGGGTGTCAGGATATAAAGGAGGTAGCACTTCGGGAAGAGAAGTCGTGAAGTACCGAAGCTGGGCACGAGGGACATGTGGTAGAACCACAAGGTGGGGCCCGCGTGATTGGCAGGTGAACACGCGTCACCTAGAGGAAGGAGTCAATACTCCATTGACCTCTCGCGTCTCGGGGATTTGTGAGATAAGGGAACGAGAGTTCAACCCTTCGACTCGCAAAGTCGTGAGTACCAAGAACGTGATGAGAAAATTCAACATCGCTTATTGGGGTTTCGTGAAAGGAAGTTGCCAAGGTCGGACGCCACAACTTGCAAAGTGGTGAGTAGCGAGAGGAGAAAGCATTAAGCTTAGCCGATGGTCACGCGTGGAGGGTGCTGACAGAGGGGAGTTATACCCATTTCATGATCTCGGGTATCACGAGATTGGAAAAGAAGAGTCGGGAGCCTTGACTCATGAACTCACGAGTTGTGACAAGCGCCTTTGGAATTGGGCCTTGGTCACAACGTTGTGTTCGCACGGAGAAGGGGAGCTTGCGCCTAGTGCTATTCGCACAGGGAAGCTACCAAAAAGGACCTGTGGATCGATAATTTGTAATTCCAACAGGGAATCTAAAGAGAAGATTTGGCTTGAGGGAGATAAAGAACGATCCTGTGAGTGGATCTCGGCCTTAGGGCCGATAGGTCTACATCAGTTGGTATTAGAGAACAAAAAGATTTCTTTTCTTTTTGTAGCAAGGAAAAGAAATATTTACCATGCCGCCGAGAAGAAGAGATAGACAAACACCCGATCCACCAGAGGATAGGGAGATGTCAAGAGAAAGGGGTAGGCAGGTGCCAAATCCAGCCCTGGAAAGAGATATACATGACCTACGTGCCAGAGCCGTGGACATGGAAATAAAACAGAGGCGCACAACCGGTGCTGGGGATCTCAGTGATTCTGAAAGTGAAGATGAAGTTGGACATGAAGGAGAATAAGTTGCAGTAGAAGATGCAACAAATGAACGCCTGATTAGGGTTGTTGCAAGAATGGGTGCTAGAGTAAAAATGGATATTGCAGTATATGAAGGAAACCTGGATGCTGAAGAGATTCTAGACTGGATTAGAGCTCTGGACTCATATTTTGACTATGAAGATGTCGAGGAAGAAAAAAAGTTCAAACATGTTTTCACAAGATTGAAAGGACATGCAACATTGTGGTGGGATGAACTACAAGCTGACAGACGCTGGAAAGGAAAACAAAAGATCAAGAGTAGGGATAGGATGATCGCAAAGATGAAGGAAAAATTCATTCCCAGGGATTACCAAATTACTCTGTTTCGGAGAATGCAAATTTTGAGACAGAAGTTGATGTCAATGAAGGATTACACTGAAGAATTCTATAGGCTAAACATCATGGCAGGTCATCGCGAAAGTGATGATGAAAAAGTTTCTAGGTACATGAATGGTATGAGATACAACATTCAGGATGAGATGAGCATGATGACCATCTGAATGGTGGAAGATGCTTATCAGATGGCTCTAAAAGCTGAAGAGAAGCTGAGATGAAAACAAGGTCAAAGAGGCCGAGGCAGAAGTCATCCCAGAGGCAAATCAGTTGCCCAGGATAGAAATCATAAACCCGAGGAAGAGTAGAAGAAACCTCAGACTCAAACTAAGAGAGGTGGAAGCTCACATAGAGGGCAGTATACTGAATAGAGAGGTCAGTATGCTGATGGAAACATTTTTCCTCGTACTAGACACAAGTCTTATGAATGTCCAAATAAAAAGAAGGAAGGTGGTGAAACTCACATTGCTGAAGCACAGAGGAGGAATGTTGAGGCAGAGGATGTTGAAGGCGAATGATCACTGGTGATGAGGAAGGTTCTCTTAACACCAGAAAAAGAGGCAGAGAATCCAGTGCAAAGGAACAATATTTTTCGGACTACTTGCAAAACCAAAGACAGGGTATGCAAGGTCATCGTGGACAGTGGTAGCACAGATAATATAGTTTCTACAGAGATGGTAGAAAATCTGGAGCTGGAGATGATTGAACATCCAAGCCCGTACAGAGTTTCGTGGCTACAAAAAGGACATCAGGTAAATGTCACTAAATAATGTTTAGTTGAATTTAAGATAGGAGGATATAATGATAAGATATTGTGTGATGTCATTCCCATGGATGTTTGTCATCTATTGTTGGGTAGACCATGGCAATATGATAAGAATGTGGTTCATGATGGGAGGAAGAACACATACACCCTAGAGAATAATGGGAGAACTCACATGTTTTTGCCAATTAAGGATAAAGAGGTGAAACCTAAAGTAAGCAACATTGTACTTCTCATGTGTGGGAAGGAACTTCTTACAGAGGTCAAGAAGAAGGAGGAACCACAATTCATTGTGGTCAGGAAGCCTACAATTGTTTTAACCAGTACAAGGGTAGATTATTTAATGGAAGAGGTTCAGAAAATATTAGAAGAGTTTGCTGACATAGTAGTGGAAGAACTACCTCGTTTGTTGCCACCGATCAGAAGTGTGAGTCATCATATTGATCTCATACCTAGAGCTAGTTTACCAAATAAAGAAGTGTATAGATTGATGCCACAGGAGAATGAAGAAGTCAAAAGATAGGTCCAGGATTTAATGGATAAGGGGTTTGTTAGAGAAAGATTGAGCCCATGTGCTGTTCTGATAGTGCTCAGTCCAAAGAAATATGGAGGCTAGAGGATGTGTACTGACTCAAGAGTGATCAACAAGATAACCATTAGGTACAGATTTCCATTGCCAAGGATGGATGATTTGATGGATTGCTTGAGTGGAGCCAATTTTTTTTCGAAGATTGATTTGAAAAGTGGTTATCACCAAATTCATATGAGAGAAGGCGACGAATGGAAGACAACATTCAAGACCAATGAAGGGTTGTATGAATGGTTTGTCATGTCATTTGGTCTAACAAACACGCCGAGCACTTTCATGAGGTTGATGAACGAAATCCTGAAGGAGTTCATCGAAACATTTGTCATAGTGTATCTTGATAACATACTGAATTTCAGTAAAACAGAGGCAGAGCATCTGAAACATTTGGCTACAGTGATGAAGAGGCCACAACAAGAGAAGATGCTGATAAATATGAAGAAATCCTCATTCATGAAGACAGAGCTCATTTATTTTGGTTTTGTTATTTCTGCAGATAAGTTGAGGATGGATCCAGATAAGGTGGATGTAATTATGAATTGGCCATCGCCAAAGAATATTTTTGAAGTTCGAAGTTTTCATGGATTGGGTAGTTTCTACCGGAAGTTCATCATGAATTTCAGTGGAATTAGTGCACTGATGATGGACACAGTGAAGAAGAGACACAAGTTTTTTCACTGGACAGAAGAGGTTGAGAAAATATTCAATTTGTTGAAAAGGAAAATCACGGAACAACCAATTTTGGTGTTGCCGGATTTTAAAAAGACATTTCAAGTAAAATGTGATGCAAGTGGATTTGTAATAGGGGCAGTCTTGAGCAAAGAAGACAGGCCGATAGCATACTTCAGCGAAAAGCTGAATGAAGCGAAAGTGAAATACTTCGCGTATCACTAGGAGTTCTATGCTATTATTCAGGCATTGAAGAAGTGGAGACACTATTTGATTCCTAAGGAGTTTGTTTTATACAGTGACAATCATACTTTGCAATTTGTGGCTCAACAGGAGAAGTTGAATCAAAGACATGTTAAATGGGTTGAATATATGCAGAACTTTACTTTTGTAATTAAGCATATTTCTGGAACTACTAACAAAGTTGTCGATGCTTTGAGCAGGAAATGTTTTCTATTGCAGGAGTTCAGAGTCAAAACACTGGGTTTTGATGATCTCAGGGACATGAAGCAGAGATCCAGAAGCATGGATAGATCGTGTGAGAGCTCATGGACATGAGCCCATGAAAATTTTCAAGCGAGGGAGTATGATGCAAGAGCATCGCCAACAACAAGCAAGCGTGGGACAAATGCCGATGCATTTTGGCACATGATGAATTGTTTGAAAAGTTTTGAAGTTGGATATGCCAAACTTAAATGAGACAATTAAGAAAGGGCGTACTTGTAGATTGTAATCAGACCTTGAGTGTCCCACTCTCGTCTGAAGGATTAAGAGGCATTTATGTTAGTAAATGTAAGTAGGTAGCTTTAAATTCTTAGATTAGACAGTTTTAGGAGCCGGAGGGAAAACGAATATAGAAACCCTCACTTGTATCATTGTAACATTATTATTAGCATAATCAATCAAGAGAGCATAGAGAAGAATAAGTAGAAAATTGTGTAGAAGAACCCATGTACAGAAGTTCTGAGATTAATATATGAAGCTTGATTCATACTCATGGTGTTCAAATACTTTCTGTGTATGCATGATTGAATGTTATGCTCATGATTGTCTTACTCTTTCTGATATACATTTTCTTTTATTCCATGTATGTATTATTTCATGTTAAGAATTCGAAGTCTAAGAGAGTAAAGAATGAGTTTCAATTGTTTCTCTGTCTGAGCAAGAGTTTTCCTGCAAGGAGTGCAGTGGAATTGTCCGCAAGGTGTGCATTGACAGAAGTCAGAGTTCGTCTCTACAAGCTTAGGAGGGATAACATTTTTATGATTCTCGCAGAAGTGCAAGTTAAGCACAGGAGTCGTGCAAAGTGTGCGCTGGCTGAGTAGAGTCTCAGTGTTTGCAACCTGATTGAAATTGTTGAAGGATTGTTGTCGCAGGGAGTGCACAGAGTCGAAGAGGTTCAAATACTTGGAAGTATTTGAAGAATTTCTGCAAGGAGTGCATGCAGGAGTCTTTTTTAAGACTCGAGTTGTGGAGAAAGCTCAAAATGGATAGAGTCTTCGAATTTGTCGAAGAGAAGCTCAAGAGGGCTAGTGCCTTGAAGTGTTGTAAGAAGGTGCAGCGACATTGTTTTGCAGGTGGATAAGTTTTGTGAAAGAACACTTTGTTCATTTCGCAGGAATCGTCAAGGAGGAATTTGACGGTCGGAATTCTCCGTGGAGAATTTATGAAGTTTCGAGAGTCGTCAGATCCTGCAGAAGAGCAAGGAGAGTTATGGTGAGTGTTTTTCTAAGAGAAAGCTCAGAAGAAATCGGGTTGTAGGATCTGAGCCAACAAGGGCCATTGGATTCACTCGCATAATATCATTTCATGGATTCGCGAGTTGAAGGTTTAAAACCTTTGCATCAAGACTCATTGTTAAGAACCAAACATCAATATAGCATGGAAAAACCTCA
>ML776914.1:889585-903336 GCA_009831015.1 Picea engelmannii | reverse complement strand
CTTCCTCTCTACCAATGAAGCATCGATAAAATTGTGGGATGCCCCACCATCCACCAACACCGTCACTATGTGTCCCTGTACTCCTCCCCTCATCCTGAAGGTATGAAACCTGGGGATCCCTGAGAGTGATGCTATAGTCCCCTGATTCTCCATCGATGCTTGCTCTGCCTCTGCCATCGATGGGTCCTCCTCCTGTTCATGTTCTCTTATCTCCTCATCCTCCCCACTATCTGAGAACACCTCTATGTAGTGTGCCTTGGCCTTGCCTGCACACTTGTGACCTGGTACCCATGGTTCCTGGCAACTGAAACACAACATTTTCCTCCTTAGATCCTGCCTAGTAGCATCATCCATCCTATCCCTGCCTATCCAATCCCTCTGTGGTTGTCCTGCTCAGTCTCTTTGCTATTGTCCTGTGCCATCCCTCTGTGGTGTTCCCCTGTCATTGAACTTCGCGAGGAAGTTCGGTCTCGGGGTGAATTTGGGCTTGGGTACTGACTCCTATAGGTCTCTAGCCCTGCTAACAACATCCTGTAGCGAAGTAGGCTTGTAAGCCTTCACCCATCCTCGAAGTGGCTCGGTTAGCCCCTCTGTGAATAGCATCACCAATCAGGCCTTGGAGATATCGGTGACCATCACTGATATCCTCCGGAAATATGATATAAAGGCCTCTGCCGAACCAGTTTGTTTCAACTGTGCCAAGTCTTTGAAGGACAACTCGGGATCCATCCTATCAAATCTATGCACCAATCTCCCTGTAAACTCAGCATAGGTGACAATATGGGCATGTCCTAGAGTGGACATCCCGTGGTACCACCAGTCCTCTGCCTCACCCTCCAAGTGCAATGTTTCCAACTTAATGGCATCGGTCCCCGCCATGGGGTTCAACTCGAAGTAGGTGTCGAGCTTCTGCACCCAAACTCGTGCAGTGCACTTCGACGTCCCATTGAAGTATGGTAAAGTGAGCTTTCCCACTGTGTGTTGTAACTCGTAGCTCTGCATGGGACCCCTGTTGAAGAACCTCGGATTTTTCTCCCCTTGAAGCTACAAAACTCGACAAAAGTCATAGCTTCTCTCAATTCTGCATCCATGGCCTTATACTCCTGAAAATAGGCTGCTAATGGCTTGTCCTGCTCTACCTGCCCTCCTGTACCTGTCTCCGGTGGTCCTAAGAACTTCGGCATGGTAGACCTAGGAATCTCACTATAGTCATGAGGACAGTTCTAAGGGTTGGTCCTGGAAGTGATCACCTCAATATGAGGTTTGTGTGTGTTTCCCCCTTCTTCCATCTGCCCTCTCTTGTTGCTCTCCCCCCTTTCTTCACCATGCTTACTCCCTAGAGCATAACCTGTGATTCTACCCATGAACTCTTAGGTCTCTCTCTGGCCCTCTGCAATATCCTGTAAGGCTTTCATAAGCCCTTTGATCAAACCATCTTCTTTGTCCTCTGTCAGATTTGCATTTTTCCCTGGAGTGTCCTCCATTTCTTCTCCTCTGACTTCCACGCTTCTATACCTTCTGTGCCTATAAGTGATGTTCTGTAGCCCTTCCTCAGTCATCAATGTCACCCACAGCTAGCCAAAATCATGCTCTGATACCACTGAAATATTCTATGTTGTAAAAGTGGGAAAAACTCCTTTAGTTTGGTGTTGGACTTTCGTCAAACACTTTGCAAACTTCTGTAATTGATGGTTGTAGGTGAAATTTGAATGGACTGCAGTAGTTTTCTTGGTTTTGTGGGATATTTTATTGGTTTTCTAACCCCTTATACCTCCCCAATAAGATGCATAACATGTTGTTTGACATTTAAGGAAAACCCATAAAATAATAATGAAAACATTCACATTCAATTGGACAAAATTACAAACTCTGGCTGTTAATTTATTGAATAATAATGCTTCACTAATGACATTCAAAATTGAGGTTGTAGTACCTCTCAATGATGGACAAAATGTATGCTATAGAGATCTGGAGCCTCCCTTCATACACAACCAAGAGGAAAACACCATCAAACTGCCCCACGAGATGATTAGAGTAGGCGACTTAGGTGATTATTGTCATGCTAATAGATTTGAATGATATGGCAGCTCCTTGCTCGGTGATAGACCTCTCCTAATGGAAGTCGACCAACAACCACTTCTTCCTTTTCTCCACGCAGCCATAATGAGGAACACGCAGCTCTGAAATGGTGAAACTCGACCAACAAAATACAACACACAGCCAACAGATGATGAGCAACAAAGAATGCCAAATGAAGGTCACGCCCAACCGGAGGTTTCCACACCTAGGAAGAGGCTCAACTCATCCCCCAGTGGTCAACACGCAGAAATATAATGATGGTTGCACCCATCTCAAGGAAACGCCCAAACTATCAACTCGTGCCAAAGAGAAAATGCCCCTTATTGCCAAACCTGCTAATGAAATGCTTTCTTCGATTAAGTTCTTTGAATCACAATGCCAAATCCCTGCAAATGAGAAACTGGAATGGATCCTCCAATTCTCCTGGCTAGGGCAGATAGTTTCACTGCTGAATATGAGCACTAAGGTGGGTTTCCAGCTGAAACCCTCGTTTTATCACCAAGCTCTTCTCCCAAACTCAATTTTTCAAATGAATAGTTAATCATCCTTTTTCCAACCCTCATCCGTCCTTTTACTCTTCCCCTTTTCTTTTTCTCCATTAATATTTTCACTTAATTAATATTTGGAGAGAAATACCCTCAAAGAGGGGTTTAATATTAAATAACTCACTTTTCCTAAGTTTTCACTTTATAATTCAAAAGTGACTTTACCAATATCATTTCCCTAACTCATTCGTCTAATGGTTTACAGGAAACTGGGTAAACCACCACGGTATTCTAACTGTCTAGGAAAAATGGTACATTACACTAACCAACACATTTGGTCTCACTGTATTTGGATCTGTCATGAAGAAATTATGACTTTTTTACCCGAAACCCCTGATTTTGACTAGTTTCAGGACTGGCCACAAACCCTATTTTCCACGGAGTGTAATTCCCAAAATACAACGACCCACAAGCTGAATTTCTTACCACAGATACTTGGATATGTTTTCTCACTTGCATAGAAATTTAACGGTTTGAATCATTATAGAAAAAAAGTTATAGAGAAAATGGTGAGATGACCTGTAAATAACATACCTTAGAAAGCACCATCAAAAGAATTTATCCTTCCTTGCATTTCGGCCTTCTTTTCTTCACCTTCACTCAGAATTTCGGTTTAGATATTCTTGGTTACCTTAGACATATATATATTCAATATGCTCAAGTGTGATTCAAATGAGANAGCCTTGCCTCTTATTTATACTCTCCAAGTAGCTTCCTTAAAAACATCTTCTAGGTCACTTGGCCCACTTTCCTTATTTTAGGGTTGGGTCCACTTCTAATTTATCCATTAAATTTATTATTGAAATAATTTATTTTGTATTCACTTTGAATTATAATACACTCATCACTTCACTTTATTATTTACGTTTTTAAAATCTCTTAAACCACTTTGAGTACTTTGACCTTTTGGGGCTTCTAGATGACATATGAGGGTCCTCCAACTTCGTAAGGCCATAACTCTCAAACCATGAGGAGTTATGTGATGTTCTACATACCACCAGAAATGGAATGACATGTAATATCTATTAGAATAGTATTATCTGAAAATATATCATAAATCATATCATTACCCATCAAACAGACTTGGGTCCATTACCCAAACCCGGGGTCTCCAACTTCTCATGGCCATAACTCTCTAGTCGTGAGGAGTTATGTGACATTCCACATACCACCGAAAATGACATGACAAGAACTATCCATCTAGGATATTTTCCCTGGAAAATTCACTTTTCTTCATCTCATTATTCCACAATTAAGCATGGGTTCTCTTACTCCACAAAGCGTCTTCCCGTGAGGGCTTTCACCATAAGGGGACCACTTTGGATTTCATCCATATTTACTTCTTAACAACCATGAAAAAACAATAATGAGTCATATTTACATCAAACAATATTGGGTCCATTACCCAAACCTTTGTGCTACAGGGATTTCTTCAAGGGTTGACATCAATGACAACCAACTTTAATCAACAGAGGTCGACCGCAGAGACCCTGGATGTGGCTGTCATCCACTTATTCTGAGAGATAATCGTGAAAAAGACAAACTTCCCCATCGGAGAGATGACCTTCCTGCATTCCTTAGCAGATATCAAGGAAATAACACTAGGTGGGACTGCCTCAGGTATCTTGTACAATTTCCTGTTTAAAGTAATAATAACACTATGAGGCCTAGACTCATATATAACATGACTTTTCCATAAATAAGGTTGGCCCAAAATAACATCACAAACTTCGAGAGGATAAACATCATACAATACCTCATCTTTGAAGGGCTTGATGTTGTATGATAGTCGACACTGTTGGCTGACGCAGAGATCGCTTCTTTGGTGGAGCCATCCGATGGTGTAGGGTTGTGAGTGCGGCATTATTGGCAAGGCCAACCACTTGACGACCTCTGTTGAGATGAGGTTCTTCTGGCTACCACTATCAATGATGAAGTGCAGTGGGGTGCCTTTTACCCACATCTATGAATGGAAGAGGCGCTCTCCTTCTTCTTTCTCGTCTGGTTCACTAGGTTGGAGCTTGGTGGTAGCAACGGTGGCATTAGGTTCGGCGTCAATGATCTGTCTTCCCCTTTCTGGTTCTGGCTCAAAGTTAGAATCCGCATCTGATTTAGAGGCTTTCACTTCATCCACCAGTGACTGTTTTGAACAGTAGTCATTAGTGTTATGCCAAGAGCTCTTATGGAAGTCGCATCACTTCCCGATATCTTTCTTTGTCTTTCTGGTGTCCTTCTTTGCTTGCGGCTTGGACTGGTAGTCCTGATATTGTCCATCTTTGTTATGTCCTTTTTTCTATGGGTTAGCGCCGCCCTTTCCTAGTTTTTTTTGTGAGGGGTTCCCAGGCCCAAATTGCCACGTCTTTTGTTTGAGCTTCTGCTCGATTTTGATGGCATATTGGTAGGCCACTCTCAAGGATGAGATGTCCAGAAATTCCATTTCGTTCTGGATGTATCTATGCAGAGCACCGCGATACTTGAGCACCATATGTCTCTCTGAATCTTTGATACCCATCTTTGTGCACAAGGTATGGAAGATATTTGTGAAATCTGGCACTGCTTGGTCTCTTTCTTGCCGCAGTGTGCTCCATTTGGTATACAGGTCATCATAAATTCCGACAGGGTAGTATTGTTCCTTAATAACATCCCTAAAGGATTCCCAGGTGGTCATGACTGAAAATAATGAGGTTTCCTTTGTTTCCTTTTGCTCACAGAAAGTTTCCCACCAATATTTGACATGGGGAATGGTTTTGAGGAGCGCAAAAGTAATCTTTTCTCTATTCGAAAAGTTATGGATAGAAAAATACCCTTCTAGTAGATTCAACCACTTGTATTTAACATATATATCTATATAACCTTCAAATATAGGAATATCGAAGTTTATTTGTACCTTGAAGGGGGTGACGCCTCCATTCGAAGAAGATGCGTTGCCTGTTGGTAGTTGTCAAAGGATTTGTGTGAAACTATCCATCATCTTGTTCCTTTGTTGCATGAGGGATTCCTCAATCAACAGTTTGAAAGGATCTCCTATCCTATAATCTTTCTTTTCTCCTTCCATGAGAGGTCTCTTGGGCGTGCGAGAGCTTCTGTCCTCAAGAGAAACAAGCTCGAGACCCAACTCTTTGTACTCCGACCTCGTTGGGGACATGCATTAAGACGACAAGGAGCAAACCGCTCTGATACCACTGATCTGGATTTTATGAGCAGAAGAAAATGAATACATATTATTAACAGGTTCTTAACACAAAATAACAGAGATACAGTAAAACTGGTTTTCTATTCAATAACGAAATAAGCTAAAACTGTAAAATGCAGCGGAAACAAGCTTGCTGGAATGGTGGCAGCTTATCTCTGAGAAGATATGTGGCGGTTGCACGCATTGGAAAGAAGAATATTACAATGAGGCTCTGAAGGCCTTTTTACAATAAAAAATAATTCCCAAAAACCTCGACATCCAAAAACCTAACCCTAGGAGATGAAGCGCCAAAAGTCATGTGGGCCCCGTTTGGGTAAGTTAGTACATCAACTTCCTGGGGTCGTAACTTTTGCATACGATCTTCGTTTTAGGCGTGATATGGCCCGTTTGAAAGGTATATTTGAGGAGATTCATTTTGGGGGCTCAATCATGCCTTCGTCTATCATTGAGGAGCTCAATCCCGAAAAACCTTCATTTAGGCCCTCAAAATGGCCTTGGAAGTTAAAACTCCTAAAAATAGTAAATTGCCAAAATTGTCAGAAAACTGTTTTGAGCCAGTGGGAAAAGGTGGGTGGCCACCGATATCCATCTGGATCAAATTTAGAGAACCTAAATACCATACCCATGATTTATCATTTGTTTGAAAGAAAGACAAAAACATAAAATGGGGAAAAGGCTAGAGGAGGAGGCATACCCAGGAAATCGCTTAAACCATGGAGTTGAGGAAAGCCAAGATGGTTGTCTGGGAAAAGAGAAATCCTTCCCATTGATTCTTGTGCTTTCATGATCACAAGATCCATATGAACTTCACATCTGGCCACCAAGGAAACGGATTCAACCTCTGGGGGAATTCTATCTTTAGGTTCCAATTCCATATCTTTTTTCGAAGAGGAGCTCCCATCCAAACTTGAGGCCAGCTTTCCTTGAAAATTTTGTTCGTTCTTTTGCCTACTCAAGCCCTTAAAGGGGAGCGAAAACATTTTACCTAGGTGCCCAAGTTGGTGACAATGATGGCATAAAAATGGCACCCCCTCCTAATCTAGCTTATGGATAAAAGACTTGTTACATGCTACAATCTCCAAATCTTCGTCCAAACCTCTTTGCAAGTTAATAGAGACCAGGATCTTAGCGATACTATGAGAACCTATCTCCTTGTAAGACCAATCAACATCCAAATAAGTGTCCAAGAGGTTTCCCAACACCTTGAAGCAATTTTCATTCCAAAACTCAAGTGGCAGCCCCGTAAGATGGACCCATATAGTGATAGCATCCACTCTTTCTCTTTCATCATAAAAAAGGGAGGACCATTTTTTTAATAGCACACATGAAGAATCTATGAATTAGGATTTGTGAATAATCTTCTCTACATCATAAATTGAGAGAAATTTGAAGAAAAAACAACTTCGCGATAAAGTACCAACCATAGGTAGGGAAGAGAGAAAAGAGGACCATTTTGCTGAGACCCACTCCTACAAGAACCTCTTTCCAAAACGATGACCATGAGCCCTACCAACCAATGTCAAATCAACTACCGATTCAACTTCAGGAAAGAAGATATCAACCCCCATGACACTTTTTGAGTTCTACCAGAAGGCTTTACATCTTTGTTTCTTCTTCCATTCGAGGTCGAGGTAGATTTTGAAACCCCCAAACCTTTACTACCAGCTAGAGTAATGGGAGAAAGAATCAGTACAGAAGCATGAACAATCTCTTTAGGGTTACCAAACTCTTTCATTGGCGAAGGGTTTGGCACAATGTCTCCAAAATAAAAAATTGAAGGTAGAGAAGAAACCCCACCCAAGAGCCTCGTCAGCTGCAAAGAAGAGGAAAAAAAACCTTGAGGTGATTCTGGTTCTGAGAGTGTGATGTTCTGAAACACGTGAGAAAGAGCTTGAGTTTCACTGTGACCCACACCTTGGTGGGAAATATAATAAGATCCCTTCACATTGAGTAGAGGAGGTGTCAAGGGCGGAACTATCCAGAGAGGAAACTGAGCAGGGAGCCATGGCTAAGTCTCCGATCGGAAACAATTTGTTTCTTCTACCACCAAACTAGAACCAAAAACCACTCCAAGATCCGAGCCAAACCCCAAGGCTGCAGAGGGTGCCAGCTGGTCCGACAAAACCTATGTGGAGGGTAGAAGATCTGAAAACCCTCCCAAAGAGAAAGCGTAGGTCGAATGACAGGGTAAAGATGCTGAAGAGAAAATGTTTTCAAAAACCCCACTTCCAGCTGGCACATTCCACTAGAGTAGTCCAACTTTTCATCATAAATCCCCATGACCATAGGAAGAAGACCACCTACTAGCTGAAAAAACGAAGATCGCCAAGTGCCAACCCTAGAGACAGAGAGAGGAAGCCAGAAACAGTAAAATCTGAATGCCTCATAGCACCGTAACAAAAATAGGTTAAAGGGAAGGGGTTTGGGTAAAAATACGTTGGAGACCTCCAGCCTAAGGCCCGAGGTCTTTACAAACAAGGATGATTTTAGTGGCTAAATTTTTCTCATCTTCTAATTTCCCATGGTTTCCCCCCAAAACAAATTCACTATTCTAAAAATGATTCGCCCAAATTCTAAAGGATGAAATTATTTTACCTTAAAAATCACCAAAATTGTATAAAAACTATATAAAATCCTCAGAAATTTGAATACTTTTACAAAAATATAGCCAAACATTTTATAGTTGGCATATGAATGATTAGTTTAAGATTAGCCAAGATTTCTACATTTTAAAATAAATTTTCATCCTTAAAATCATCTATGTTTACAAAGTGCGATCATGTACGAAAACCCAGAAAAAAACCAGAGACCACTCATTCTTCCATGATTATAAACATGTTTAAATACTTTATAATGTTTTTAAACTGATGAGTAATTAACGAAGAATTTCAAACGAAGAAAAAATGTTTTGGTCAAAGTTGTTAAATATAATGTAACCTCAACAGGCTGACTCTACACTACCAGTTGTACTTTTCTTTTCTTGATTTGCTTGAGCCTATTTAGCTCAACTATTTTCCCTTTGCATTAGAAGTTCTTCATTAACTCTTCTTATTGTACTTTCTCCTTACATTCTCAATATACTGAATACGGTTTTCTGCTCTGTTCTTTTCTCTCTGTATTTCTTGCTTCACAATTTATCATGGTATCAGAGCTTCAGTAATAAGCCTCTTCACATAGGCTGGAGAGCAACACGATCCTCACAACACAGAGCTTACATGGATCACAAGAGCACACGACACAGACTTTTCACAAGGCTTGGAGAGTTGTCCGTAATACTCTCAAAAGATCCTCGTAGGAAGCTCACGCGAAGAAACAGAGCGCTATACGCTCAAAAGATCGAGCATGCAGAGACTGCAGAAGAAGAAAGTTTAAAGAATCGTGAACAATTTCGAATTCGTCAAAGATTCACGAAGAAGAGCTGCGGGAGGCAAGAACATTTGAAGAATCCAAAGAATTCAATCAAATTTGTGAAAGATTACTGCAGAAGGAAGAATCATTTAAAGAATTTCGCAAATTCTCTCAAATCCGACAAAGATTGCAGCAGAGAACAGTAAGCTTCAAAGAACTTGTGAAATTCTTTCAAATCTTTGAAAGATTCAAGAACAACAAAAAAACTTGCGAAAGCAGTCAAGAACAACCGTCGTAGCCATAAGATCCGTCCTGCGAAAAGATCTAAGGAAAAAATCCAGTTCAGAAGTGACGAGGAGAGCGCAGAAAAGGCGAAAGAATTTCAGCCATTAGATTTTGCACAGAGGACTGACAGCCGTCGGATCCATGAGAAAGTGCACGAGGTTTATTCCTTTGGAGCGCACAGGAGAAAATTCCACTTGCGAAGTCGTGAAATCCCAAAATCATCTGGACCGTCCATCAAGGAGGACACGTGGCGAGATATTGGCATTTAGCTGACTCGTAGGGTGTAAAGGTCAGAAGACTGTAGTGAGAATTCATGAATCACAAAATACCGAGTCATTCTGGACCATTGGATCGAGAAAGATCTCGAGTCGTCGATTTGAATCTATCGCAAAATTGGGAATCAGGTGTTGGACGAGCAAAGGGGACTTCACTCGAAACCCCGATATGCGAAATCATGAAATCCTAAAATCATGAATCGCGAAATCCTGAAAGGATTGTGAACCATCCATCTCAGAGGACAAGTGGTAGCATATCTAAGCGCCATCAAAATTTCATCATTTCAGAGTTCGTGGTTTGGAAAACTCTGTGACAAGAGTTCTAAACTTGCGAAATAACGAGTTGCGAAATCCCGAGAGGATCTAGACCGTTGATTGTCCAAGGTGAAATTTCGGCACCTCGCACACCAGGAGTCCGAAGGACCTAGGATCATCACAAAAAAACCGTCGAAGTCCCAAAATGCAAAATCCCAAAAAGGCGTTAGCGCCAGGATATTTCAAATTTCGGCAAATTGAGGGAGAAAGAACCGGCGAAGGCATCACGATTCCCCGATTCGTGAAAAGCTGGTAGCGCTTGAACATTTAGGCGCGTGGACACATTAAATGGATACTAAGGGTCAATTCGAGGCCATTAAGCTCTTTTCAGCGTTTCAGTGACCAAAACTTGGAGAGAGAAGAGTTTGGAGGACTCGCATTCAGCAGTCCCGAAGTCCCGAAGGATGAAATTATGAAGTCACTGCAAATTATGCACAGGAGACAGGTAAATACGAATTTTGTTGTTGTTTTTACTAAATTCTTTAAAATATGGTGACGTCTAGCAATTTAGGACCAACTCAGGTTCTGATTCTTCTTGGAAAGAACTATGAGTTATGGTATTTTCGGATGAGATCATTCTTGCAAGCACAAGAGTGCTGGGATCTAGTGGATCTTGGATATGCAGAACCAGATCCAGTAGACCTTTCCACCATGACAAACCAACAAAGAATTGCTCAGGCAACTCAGAGAAATAGAGAAAATAAAGCTAAATTCTGGATTCAAAATTCAGTGGATAACTCGATTTTCTCAAAAATCATAGGCGTTAGTACTTCAAAAAAGGCCTGAGACATCCTTAAATCAGCTTACCAAGGAAATGACAAGGTTAAAACAGTGAAACTGCAGACCTTGAGGACGCAATTTGAGACTTTAAGAATGACAGAGTTTGAAAATGTGGATCAATTTATGACCAGAGTCATGGGAATTGTGAACCAGATCAGATTGACTGGTGAAGCCATCCCTGATCAACGCATTGTTGAGAAAGTCCTCAGAAATTTACCAACTAAATTCGAAATAGTCGTTACAGCAATCCTTGAATCCAAGGATCTGTCACATTTTTCAACAGATGAACTAATTGGTTCTCTGGTGACACATGAAACTAGACTACATCTCACAGATGAGTCAATCGCCAATGCCTTTAAAACTCAATTCTCCTTCAGTAGAGGGAGAGGCAGAGGAAGAAGAAGAAGTCACCAAGGAAGAGGGAGCAGTCAAAGTAATCCTCATTCCACTGGAGGAAACATACAATGGCACTCAAATCAACACTTCCAAGGACACAGTCAACATAATCAGAATCAGAGTTTCCAGCCTCAAAGAGGCAGAGGGAGAAGATCAAATGAGAAATCAAACATAAATGCTATTACTGCAAAAAGTATGGGCACTATGAATGTGAATGCAGGAAGAAGCAAGCAGATCAACTCTTAGGCAGAGCACATGTGTCAAATCATACAGGAGATACCTCAGGAGGTATGTTTGTCTCATGTCACAAGACTGAAGAACAACCTAGAGATCTCTGGTTGCTGGACAATAGATGCAACAATCACATGACAGGTAACAAAGAATTACTTGCATGCATTGATTCTTCAATCTCATCTAATATTGCACTTGGAAATGATTCCTTAGTCAAAATTCAAGGAAAAGGAACTGTACCTATTCTTACTAAACAGAATGTAAAGAAGGACATAAACAATGTTTATTATGTTCCAGATCTAAAACATAATTTGCTAAGTGTAGGAAAACTCATTGAACATGGCTATAAGGTACTCTTTGAGGGAGCATCTTGCGAGATATATGACAAAACCCCCAGCAGAAAATTGATTTCTAAAATCCACATGAATCAGAATAGGATGTTTCCCCTTACCCTTAGAACTGCAAATCTAAACCAAACATATGCACAAAGTGCATCCACCCTGAATGAAAATATGGTTTGGCATACAAGATTTGGACACCTACCCTTTCAGAGTCTAAGTCTTCTTCAGAAGCACTCCATGGTCAAAGGTCTTCCTATCTTTAAAGAGCAAATTCCCCCATGTGAGTCTTGCATACTAGGCAAACATAAGAGAACTAGTTTTCCATAGTCTTCCAATCAAGCCAAACAACATCTTGAACTTGTTCACACTGACCTATGTGGACCAATGAAAAAAGAGTCCATAGGTGGTAGCTTTTATTTTCTAACGTTTATTGATGATTTTAGCAGGAAAATCTGGATCTATTTTCTCAGACACAAGTCTGAAACTTTTGCAAAATTCAAGGAATTCAAAGAAGAAGCTGAAAATTAGAGTGACAAATATATAAAAGCTCTCAGGTCAGATGGAGGAGGAGAATACAACTCCAAAGAATTTGTAAATTTCTGCAAATCACAAGGAATTATCATGCAAACAACATCTAGGTATACTCCACAACAGAATGGAGTGGCTGAAAAGAAAAATCAGACAATAATGAATATGGAAAGAACACTTCTCAAAGAGAAAAGTTTGTCAAATAATTTTTGGGCTGAAGCAGTATCATGCTCAGCTTATCTCTTGAATAGATCTCCAACCACCAAACTGAAGCTAAAATTCCCCCAAGAAGCATGGAGTGGGACAAAACTCAATGTTGCGCATCTAAGGACATTTGGATGCATAGCATACGCTCACATACCTTCCGAATTAAGGAAGAAATTGGATGATAGAAGTGATAAATGTATCTTCACTGGATATAGTGAAACATCTAAAGCTTATATGCTTTACAATATAATCTCCAAGAAACTAATTCTCAGCAGAGATGTAAAATTTATGGAAAATCAATCCTGGAATGAATCAGAAAATCAGCAGATGAACAACCAAAATCCATTGCTGCCAAGATCTGAAAATGTAGAAAATTCAGAACAGTCAATACCTCAACTTGCTCTTCCAAGATTGCAAGTACAAAAACAACTTGAAAACTCTCAGGATAACTCAACTTCTAGCAGAGACTCATTCTCTGAACCTCAAAATCAGAGAACTCGAAGTTTGAGAAAAATCCATCAGCAGTTGGATGACTTTGAACAACACAATCTTTTTGCACTAATGTCATGTCAACCTACATCTTTTAAGGAAGCAGCTAAGGAGCCACATTGGGTTCAAGCCATGAACCAAGAAATTGACTCCATTGAGAAGAACAAGACACGGGATCTTGTTGATTTGCCAACTCACAAGAAGAGTATTGGTGTCAAGTGGGTTTACAAGACTAAACTCAATGAAAAATGGCAGATTGAAAAACACAAGGCAAGACTTGTTGCCAAATGATTCTCACAACAACCAGGTACTAACTACGGTGAAACATTTTCTCTAGTAGCAAGAGTAGACACTGTAAGGACTCTATCGGCCATAGCATCCCAACACAAATGGCAAGTATACCAGATGGATGTCAAGTCAGCATTCCTGAATGGTTTTTTAAAAGAAGAGGTGTATGTCGATCAGCCACCGAGATTTGAAGTCCAAGAACAACCAGCCAAAGTATATCGGTTGAAGAAATCCTTGTATGGCTTAAAGCAAGCTCCAAGAGATTGGTACAATAGAATTGACACTTACCTGATCAAAAGTGGTTTCAACAGAAGCCAAAATGAGCCAACTCTTTACACCAAAACAGATCAGCACGGTAAAATTTTGATTGTATGTTTATATGTTGATGACATGATCTATACTGGAAATCTTGAGTTAACAAATTTTAAACATGCCATGCAATCTGAGTTTG
>ML776914.1:846281-885055 GCA_009831015.1 Picea engelmannii | reverse complement strand
ACTTATTATAAGAGAAACTGTGAGGCATTAAGGTCTAGGCCTATAACATAGAATCTACAGATAGTGGTTATAGAATGAGACATTGATACATACTTTCATGGCCACCCAAGAGCTCCACGGCACGGACAAAATGTTCATGGAGGGTACTCGTCCACCGCATACGAGGGGCTCTCATTCTTTTGATCTGGCTCATGAACCTTGATTTCATACAGCAATGGGAATCAGAGGCCATCACCGTCGACCGATTGCAGCTACGAACTTCCTTGGGAGGAATTGAGATGTCTTTGTGGGGATGGTTTGGCGTCATCATTCTGTTCATCAATATATCCTCATGGGGTCTAAAGAAGGAATCTTCTTCGGCTCTGTTATCACTCAGAAACTCGTCAGAGCACCTGTAATCTTCTTTATTAACAACGACTTGAAAACCATGCCCGGAGTATGAATCGACGAGTCCTGCAAGACTGGAGGCGTCTTCTATTGCTTCTCTCTTTTCTCCTCCTGAAAAATATGACACTATCAGTCTAGGATCTTCCTGACCTCCTGATAACCTCATGAGTCCTTGAGTACATATGTTTCTATGTCCTTGTCCCTCACCAATTGGCTTCTGAAACAAAGGAAACCCGTTTATAGTGATAGAATAGTATTGATCCAGGTATGAACCATTAGCTGGCCTCCCCTCCTGGAAATCAGAGGACGCCAATGACAGCTCTAGCGGTACTTCGTCATCTCGTTGCCTCGATCTCTTGCTTCCATCGCCACATTTAGAGGAGTACTCCTCACTGAACCTGGTGTGGAATGAATCTAATCTGTGATCACCATCGTTATGAAAGCTATTAGAAGAAACCAAAGCTGGCCTGGTGTTTGGAGGACTGATACGTAATGATAAATCAGGGATGGAAGACGGCTCCATAACAGACTCTATGCGGGTATAAAACCCCTTCATATTCGGCATCCTCCACTGTCCAAATTCCTGATGGTGTTCTTCTCAGAGATTCTAGAAACAGCGTACTCTTTAAGTTTTGATAGTTCAATGTATAATGTATACAAACATGCTAATGCTGGGCTGACAAAATGTCGCTTAAGTAGGACGATAGAGTCCTTGCAAGAATATTGCGTGTGGATGGTGGACTCCCGTGGCTGAAGCATATTGAAGATGGTGGTCGACAAGGATTCCAGATAATGATGTGTGGAAAGACATGCACTTTTCGGATTTCAGACACAGACAACAAAATAAACAACAGCACAAACAGCAAAATAAACAACAGCAGCTGCAGTAGTCGGCCCAGAGTTTTATCTTTGGGTCGTGTTATATTCCACGACAACATTAAGGTCGCCCATCTTCAATGTTAATGTATGAATAATGTGAAAAATATCTATATTAAATATACAGATAAAATTCGAACCCATGTTTATCATGTTTATTATAGTTGATTGTTACTAAGTTGGAATTTGGATTTGAATTCGATTTTATAAGGAGAAGATTTCATTCCCTAAAATCCAATAGGGAAAAAAATTGGAAGTATACATCTTACTAATACTAAAACATGTTAATTTTCCAAAATTTTAGAAAGTTTTCATCTTTTTCAACTGTCTTGTTGCTGCTGTCACCCTTTGATTTCTCTGAATTTGCCTTAGGCTGTGTGGAGCCTTTAGTCTTAATTTCACTAATCACATGTGAGAAATCATCTCTCAAATGCATGTGGGAGGACATGGATTTGGCAGAGTCATTTGAGGGTGAGGAGGGGGCAGCAGTGTCCTTTGTCGGGGGCATGGTGGGACTCGGTTTTTCACCTTTTGCTTGCATGGGAAGACTGTACTGGTGAGTGGACAAGGGCAGCTGTTTATTTTGCACTTCAAAACATTTGGAAATGATACAACTTCATTTGAATTTTTTGTGGACCTAGCCAACAAAGCTACCCAAAAAAGATTTATTAATGAAAGTGTATCTAGTTCAGTTGCATCGGGCCTATTCCTGTAGCCAGTGATTCCAGCAAAGCCGTTGAAGCATGAGCAATCAACAGTAAATAAGAAACAACTGGCCTTCAGAGCTGAAGACTACCAGTTCATGGCAAGACAGTACTAACTAGTACTAAATGGAGGACTAATTGTCAATTGGGTTTAGTTTGGATAGTTGTGAGGAATGATTGTCATTTTCCCATCAGAATTCAATTCTCATAAATGACTTCTATGGCTTCTAACCTATATGTAATGGAAAATTGACTTTGATTCAATTATTTCAACTATTTTTTGAGAAAATAGAGAACAACTTCAACTATTTTTCCAATATCAAATCTAATTTTTGAATTCTTTAGCCATTGAATTTGGCAACTATGGTTGATTGAAGTGTTAAAATGATGTGGTATTTATTTATTTTTGAGATTAAATGGAAAAAACATTAATTATAAAGTTGGAAATTTAAAAAATGTGTTTTCATAACATTTCTTAAAACAATAATTTTATATGGTTTTTTATTTAGGTTTTCTTACCTTTCCAATAAATTTGGAAGAAATATAAAATAATTAAAAAAAAATAAAAATATATATTATTTTAGAAATTAAGAAGTAATATGTCTGTATATATAAAATAAAAAGTATAAGAATACTAACAGATTATCATTATGAGATCATTAAGTTAAAAAAAAAAAATTTAACTAAACTAATTTCTTATCACCTATTAATATAAATAAAGAAAAACAGTTCTTAAAAAACATTAATTTAAATAATTTACTTAATTTGTTGAATTTATTAACTAAAAACAATAATAATCATGTAAAAGATGTTTTAAAAAATCAAAACAAAAAAAATATTGCAACTTGAAATATTTTAATATACATCGAGCTTGCATGGCAAGAGTTAGCACTCATAACCTGAATTTGCAAATTTAAAGTTCAAAGGATGTGTGAAAATTGTTTGTCAAAAGTTCCAAAAAAGTTGGGAATTTAAATTTGAAGTTAAAGGGTTAGAATTTCCAATTTCACCATTTGATTGAGCATTTTTTGATTTATAATTAGTTAAATTTAAAAATTTGTAAAGCAATCCTAATTGAGCAAAACTCCAATTTTTCCATTCATGCTTTGCATATTGAAATATCTTAATATACAAAGCATTAAAATTTAAATAAAATATATTTTTTTGTAACTTTTAATTTTATAAATGAACTTAAGTATATATAAATATTTTATTTTACTTTTTAAATTTAAAATATAAGTTTATTGTATATAAATATAAATATTTTATTTTACTTTTTAAATTTAAACTATAAGTTTATTGTGCATATAGAAATTGATATGCTCTCCATAAATAATTTGTATTTGTTACACTTTAATACTAAAAAAATATATACTAAAAATAATGAATTTTTAAAATCTTTATTTTGTAATGATTAGTATAAAAACAAGGGAACTTATTTGCAAGCCCATACCTATTTCAATTTGTCGAAATTCTGCAATTCGAACCTAATTCCCTATCCAATAACAGTGTGCTTCCTGTTGTATGTCCCACATTCTTCTTCTAAAAGCAATCCGAATCCCTTGCATTTCAAACGACGGGCGACGAAGCAAATACCGAACTTAAAAGTTCAAATGTCTTATATACCAGCCCACCAGATGGGATACCATACTGCTGCATTATATTATTTGATTATATTCGATTACTTTGATATGAATTGAATTAAAAAGCTGGGAATCCAGTACTCTCCAGCATAAACTGTTTGCGGTGGGAACTGGAAACTAGTGAGCGCCATTAAAGTCAACAAATTTGATCCCTAACAGGGCCTCCTGCAGCAAACAGCGACTTCAGGGGAATCGTCATGTTGGCGGTGGGTTAAACTTCAAAGTGAGCAAGGCTGGTAATTAATCAAGTTTTACGGTCGATCACTCGGGGCGAATCTTATTGAACAAACATGATATGATTGCTGGTTTGAAATTTAGACGTAATAGGTTTTTCTGCGAAACCTAGCCATGAAATCATGAAAAGACTATCTGGTCAATAAGGCTGGCTACTGATCAACTGCAATCTCTACAGTTCTGTACAACTATTTAATCATTTAGTACTTAGGTGTATTACAGTTTAGTATGATCATATAACATTACCTGAGCTGTAGGTTAATAGGAAATATTTGTCAATTCTGTAAGAAATTGTTGGATTCTTAAATTTAAGTGATTATTTTTGTAAAATCCAAGTACCTTGAAAATTTTTGAGTATTTTTTGAGTATGCTGAATCCATTTTTACATACAGAAATGGATTCTGAACAACAAAAAATAGTAATTCGTGTAAATTTATATGGCCGAGGAAAAAAAACCATTTAACCATTTAATAACTATTTAACTATTTAACCTACAACTATTTAACCATTTAATAACTAGGCGCCTTAGTATGATCCATGTTGTCACATAACATTAGCTTAAGTTATAGAATAACAACAAAAAAAGTAAATAACTATTTATGTATATATTTACATGACAACATGAAGTATTAATTCCTTCAGATTATGGTAAGGAATTAATATTTGATATGGAATGGAATGATAAAATAATTTATATAAATTTCATCCATCTTAATATTTGATAATTTGATCCCTATTGATAAATGCATATTTAACATGAATCAATCATAAATTTTGCTCTCAAAGTAAGGCTTGCAAAACCTGACCATCTTACTGTATACACACAAACAGTTCTCCCTGTGCACTGGCATTGAATTTTAGTAACTACACCTTATCACTGTTTAATCCTGTCATCTTCCTGTGTTTTACTTGGACCAAATTTTGAAATCAGAGAGGAGGACAAGAAGAAGGGACAAAAGGCGCAGGAGTGCATACAGTCAGGAGAAAGTATAATATACCTCAGGATCAAGCGCATTCGTTTTGCATAAAGAGTGTGTTATTTCTTTTATCATTCAGTGTATGTCCTCACTGTACTTCATGCTTCACCAAGAGTTTTTCAGAGATTCCTTTGCAGTACACACTTTTTTGACGACATGCTTTATCTGTTTTAGCTTTATTCAATCTTGTACAGGACATCTTTTGACTTCTAATCAGAATAGCAAGGATAAGCTGATGCTTAGACTACTCAAAACAGGAAGGAACAAAACAGGAAGGATAACCTAATTTATTCTTGGCATAATCAGTTCTGCAAATTTTATTTGAATAGCAGAAACGTACTACTCTTTGCTTACCTCCTCAACCTTGTCCAACATTCTCAAATTTTGTTTCTTTAGATATGGCATTTACATCATTGCCATTGCTTGTAGGATAGCCATACATTTTCATATTAGATATGGCATTTATATCAGACTATTTTTACCACACACGAATATTTAATATTCTGAATAGGTAGTATTGCAGTTTCATATAATTTTGCATGGTTCGTTAAATGGATCTGGGCATTTGAAGTGAGTTAAAAGACCCGATTTACACAATAACAGGAGAGATGTCGAAGATTAAACATAATAAAAAAATTTAAATAGAGAAATTTAATTTTTTTAATATATAAATAATTATGTGAATGTTGATTAGATTTAGTCCTGTGGTTACAGGATGAATGATTGTTATCCTGGTTATCAAGATTCAATCAAATATTTACAGTTTTACAAACTTTATAATCTAAAAAAATCATGTAAATTAAAAAAATAATAAAAAATAATAAAATAAAATAAAATAATAAAATAATTTATTTTTTAAACAAAATTAACTCTCTTTTTTAAAACATATTTTTTTTAAATGTAAAAATTGGAAAAAACTGTTCTCCACTTTATAACTAAAAAGATTTTACATTAAAATTTATAACTAGAAAGAATTTACATTAAAATTTAATTTAAGTTGTAATGCTTATATTATTATATAATATACTTGTTCTATTATAATCAAATTTTAGAAAAAAATGTTTATATTATTATATATTATAAATATAATATACTTGTTCTATTATGATTAAATTTTATAAAAAAATGTGTATATTATTATAAATATAATAAACTTTTTCATTAAATTTTATTTTATAAAATTTTATTGTATTTCTAATAAATTAATTATTAAAAATTAAATTGTAAAATAATTAATTTTTTTTAATGATAGGATCCATTTTCTAAAATTACAAATCTTTTTTAAAATTAAAACATTTGAAGAATGGTTTTTTTCCATCTTTAATAAATATGTGATTAAAATGAATTTACACTAATGATGTCTTGTTTAAGGTGTAATATTTATGCTATTTTGTATTATAAACTTAATATAGTTGTTGTATTAATATGATTATTATTTTCTATAAATTTTAGTGGTATCTCTAATAACTTAATTAGCAACAATTTATTTTAAATTTAAGTAAAATGAACCAAAATGCCATTAACCCTTTAAATATTGTAAATAAGTATTTATTCCAAGTGTTATTATAATGAAGTTTTAAGCAAATTTTTTCCATGCATAGTTGGCAATATTTGATAAAAACAAATTAAAATGGTTTTATGCTTATATTTTATTATATTTTGATTAATTTATTAAATTTTTAAATATTCTTTTATTATTGTTATTATTTTTTTTTAACTTATTAATGTGTTTTTTCAATTTTTTTTTTAGGAATTCAATTTTTCTTTCCTTTTAGATTATTAGTGATATGTTGAGTTACACATATCATCCATAATATATAATAATACATCTAATATTACTTTTAACATTAATAATATTACTATTTTAATTATGTTGCATGCGGATTTTACATTTTTTATTCACTTACATCTACACACTAAGGAGGTAGAAGTATGACCATCTTTATGTGTCATATCTATGTGTGACCTACTCAATGGTGTTACAATATCTTTCTAGATTATTATTTTGTGGTGAACCATCTTCCATGAGTTCCCATACCTTAACCTAGATTTATGACTTCTTATAGATGTCTAGTGCTTTTGTGGGCTTCTTCATTTCCTTCTTTCTCTTTGTCTCTATCTTTTAGTCATGAGATTGTTTCACTTTGATTATCATAGAAATTTTTTGAAGTATTTACTAACTTTATGGGTTTAGTTGGGATTGAAAGATCCAATTGCATCCATAATAACTTAGGATTCCTCACCAAGGATCCATAATAGCCCAAATCCATTTTGAATTGCTATTTATGGGCTCAAATGAGTTAAACCTTCTTAATATTTCTTGATTTCTTAGTATAGAGTGCACCATGGGTTCCTAAAGAGGGAACCATGCATAAGTTCTGCAACACGTGAAAACAAAGGGGTGTTTTGGGCCAAAAAAACTCATAGCATGGTGTTTCTCAACTCATGGATTCATCCTTCCTGTATGACTTAGACCCTACGATGGACAACCTGACATACACCTATGCCTTGATTTCATTCTGTTGCCTTTTTATAGCCTTCTATTCCTCCTAAAGCATGTTGAACTCTTCAAATAATCTATCTTTGAAACCCTATCTTCTAGGTACACACTCAGATTTGAAATATATCTTGATCCAATCTCTCTTCCCCTCTTCCATGCTCTTGGTTTGCTTGCACTTGTAATCTCCAAAACCTCTATAGGAACCTCCCATGTAGCTTATCTCTAACCTTAGACTTCTTGATTCAACCTAGGACATTTTCATTGGCACAATTACACTCATACCTTGAATGATTTAACCTTACAACCTCAAGGGAGATTCCAATCAAAACTAGGGAAAGGGAGGTATCATCCCTCCTAAGGGATCTTATGTCTCTCTATTTTTCTTCCAAGTTACAAATCCTAAGGAAAAAACCTCGATACTTTCTCTCATTTTGAGGATGGTACTTGGGCTAAAACCTAGAATCTTTAGGGCACAAGATTGCTCAACAACAAGGCTCGAAGCCATTACAACAATATAATTGCTATGAATTTAACATGTCTTCTTTCGGGGAAAAATCCCCTAAAATAATGGACTTATTGCAGTGTACCAATGACCGTACAAGAAACAAATTCCATAAAAAGTACCAAACAAAGCTATAATAACCGAATTTCAAAGAAATAAGTAACTATTAGGTGGAAGAGAAATATTCCCTGACCCCGCGTGACGATGGCTTGACTTGTGGGGGCTAGGGCGATCCCCCCAACACCCACATAATGCAATTTGTTTTTAATTTTAATTTTTTAATTATTTTTATTTTAATTAAGTTTGTTATAATTTTAATTTTAAAATGGTTTAAAATTTTTTTTTAAACTTTCGTTTTTAATTTTATTAAATTTGTTTTCATTTTTTTTTTTTTAATTTTTACTTTTACTTTATTAAATTTGCTATATTTTTTCAAATTTAAAAGAGTTTTGAATTTTATTATAAAATTTTTGTTTTTAATTTAATTGAATTTGTTTTGATTTTTCTTTTAAAATTGGTTTTAATTATTTATTTTTTTTACTTTTGTTTTTTATTTTATTAAATATGTTTTGTTCATATATATATATATATATATATATATATATATATATATAATTTTTGTTTTAATTTTAAAAGTTTTAGTTTAAGATTTTTTTATTATTTTTGAATATTTTCTTTTTTTATTTTAGATATTTTTTTTAATTGAATTTTGTTTTTTCTCCTTTTTAACTATTTTTTTTATATTTTAAAATTATTGTTTTTTGAAAATTTTAAAATTTTTATTTTTAGTTTTTTAGTTTTTTTTTTCACTTTGTTTTTTTATTTTTATTTTTTAAATTTGGGTTTTTAGGATATATATATATGTGTGTTTATTTTATTTAAAAAAAAAATAGTTCCTAAGATTTTCTTTTTTCTATTCATTTATTTTTTAATGTAAATTAAGAAATAAATAGTTTGTAAATGATCATTTGGGGTTTAATTTTGGGTTGTTTATATGCGTAGAGTAGGTTACAATTTCAATTAGGTTATAAAGAGCTATAATTTTAATGTTTAGAAAAAAAACATTTTGCTTTAGGTGCATTTTAAGGTTTTAATAAGCATCTATATGAGTGTTTAAGGTCATGCTTGAAAAATGTTGTAATTTTAACCCATGCTAGACAAAATGGTGCTACTAGTAGCACCACTTTTTGATTCAGGGGTTGATTTTCATGTTTTTTATGGAAAAATATGTGTTTTAAGGGCTAGAGTTCTCATTTTGAGGTCACAGTTCTCGTTAAGTCCGTATATTTGTTCATAGGAACATGGATTAAGATTTATATTGATTAAGGGTTATGGGTTACAATGGTTAGGTTTTATATGGTAAGGAGCTAGTTATTATAAAAATTAGGGGTTATAGCATTTAGAGTTTAGGTTTAATGTGGTTATGAGGGTTAGGTGTTTGGGTTGTAGGGGTTGTCTATCGAGTTTACTATTTATCTATATTATAAATATAAATTAAGTTTTATGGGTTACATAAGCAATGGTTTATAAACATTATATTAGTTAGAGATTGTGAGATAGAGATTATGTCAATAAAGGAAGTCACAAATTAGTCCTGTAAAGTAAGATAGTGCCCCAAACAAATGCCTAAAATTGTCTAATAAAGCCAAACTAGTGACCAATTAGGACCAAGGGGAAGAGGAGAGGAGAAAAAGGGAAACCCTACCTAAGCTCTAAACATCCCAAAAGGTTGTATATCTATATTGAGGAAAAGTGACTAAAGAGAGAGTGGTCCAACATAGAAAAATATTTATATGTGAAAAAGGAAATCCTCTTCAAAAAATAATTTATTCCCCACACTAATAGATCATATAAGGTAGAAAGGAAGATAGGTTCAGAATTGATTTTATCATAATTAAATTTCATTATTTGTAAAACCGCATCTCAATGTTTGGAGGACGAATGAAGTTCATGGGATGAGATCAACACACATGGTAAAATCTGATGGTAAAAGGGAAGAATTTTAATTTTATAAAATTCCAATAAATTTAAGGTTTTAATAAGCATCTATATGAGTGTTTAAGGTCATGCTTGAAAMATGTTTTAATTTAAACCTAGGCTAGACAAAATGGTGCTACCAGTAGCACCACTTTTTGATTCAGGGGTTGATTTTCATGTTTTTTATGGAAAAATATGCGTTTTAAGGGCTAGAGTTCTCGTTTTGAGGTCACAGTTCTCGTTAAGTCCGTATCTTTGTTCATAGGAACATGGATTAAGATTTATATTGGTTAAGGGTTATGGGTTACAATGGTTAGGTTTTATATGGTAAGGAGCTAGTTATTATAAAAATTAGGGGTTATAACATTTAGAGTTTAGGTTTAATGTGGTTATGAGGGTTAGGTRTTTGGGTTGTAGGGGTTGTCTATTGAGTTTACTATTTATCTATATTATAAATATAAATTAAGTTTTATGGGTTACATAAGCAATGGTTTATAAACATTATATTAGTTAGAGGTTATATGGCTTAGGGCTTATATGGGTCAAGTATATAGGGATTGTGAGATAGAGATTATGTCAATAAAGGAAGTCACAAATTAGTCCTATAAAGTAAGATAGTGCCCCAAACAAATGCCTAAAATTGTCTAATAAATCCAAACTAGTGACCAATTAGGACCAAGGGGAAGAGGAGAGGAGAAAAAGGGAAACCCTACCTAAGCTATAAACATCCCAAAAGGTTGTATATCTATATTGAGGAAACGTGACTAAAGAGAGAGTGGTCCAACATAGAAAAATATTTATATGTGAAAAAGGAAATCCTCTTCAAAAAATAATTTATTCCCCACAGTAATAGATCATATAAGGTAGAAAGGAAGATAGGTTCAGAATTGATTTTATCATAATTAAATTTCATTATTTGTAAAACCGCATCTCAATGTTTGGAGGACGAATGAAGTTCATGGGATGAGATCAGAGAAAACACATGGTAAAATCTGATGGTAAAAGGGAAGAATTTTAATTTTATAAAATTCCAATAAATTTAATTCGTTTGGAATCTATTTTCGTATTCCCTCAAAGGAGCTAAATTGTTTTAAAAGTGATCACATAGGACCATAGGAAAGTGATTAACATCAATGTAATTAAAGTAAAATGGCATAATGTCATATGATTTCTCATAACCCTTATAACCATAACTACTATCCCTCATAATTGTTTATCCTTAAACCATATAAGTTTCAACACCTAACTCTTATAACCATAACCATTATCCCTTATAACCCATATTGTCATCATCATAATCAACATATTCATCCTCCTCCTCCTCCTCCTCGTCATCATCATCATTTCCATTTTCATCATCGTCAACATCATCATCATCATCATTGTCGTTGTCATTTTCATCACCGTAATCAACATTGTCATCATCATTTTCATCACCGTAATCAACATTGTCGTTTTCGTCCTCCTCCTCATCATCATCATCGTCGTTTTTGTCGCCATCATCATCATCATCATCATCATCATCATCATCATCGTCATCATCTTTGTCATCGTCATCATCGTCATCATCATCATTATTATTGTCGTCATCATCATACTATAACTATAACCCCTTACCATTTTAATATTATCACCCTTACTATATATCCCCTTACCCTTTTAACATTATCATCCTTAACCTCCCTTACCTTATAACTATAACCAATGTAACCCGTCACTTATATATATTAATTATATTAATAATATAATTAATATAAATATATATAATATAATTAATATAATAAGAAATAACCAAAACAAAACAAAAAATGTAACAAATATAATAAATATATTAATTATATTATATATAACACAACATATTAATACAAAATAAGAAAAAAAACTGAATGTAAAAAAAATCAAACAAACAAAACCCAACCCGTGCGTGAAAACATCCCCGCAACCCCATCCGAGACAACAGGGAGAAAACCCTGCAACCCTATGGAATGTGAAGATATTCAACAATCCAACCCACCGGAGATAACAAGGAGACAATTGGAGCCTAATAAACTATGAATATATTCAATCAAGCCCGCCCGAGAGAAGAAGGGGACAATGTGAGCCCACTAGCAAGGAGGCCCTAGCCACCAACAATGCTGCCAAAATCGATGAGCACCTCTGCATTTTTCTTTTTGCAGGGTTATTGTTTATGTCAAAATGGTTTGTTTATGCCTGGGATCGAACCCATGACTTTATCATGGACACAATTTTGGGTTTTAGGGCTTACATCCATCCATGCTCCAGACTAGAAGCGAATGCAGACACTCCAACAACCAGCAAAGAATTTGCAAATTCCTATCCCACATAACATCGACACCCAAGGGATGGTATAACCTTACCACAAGGAACCCTCACTTGAGGAAACATAAACCTTAAATTCTCATGAAATATTCAAGATTGCACCATCATTTGAAAGGTAGCCAGTAAATCTAGGTAAGTCAGTGCACAAGAAGGGATGCTAGGTAAGATCTTGGACGAAGTAGGTGTTTGGCATACATATAAATAAAAACCCCCTTAAATAAATTAATAAATATATTTTAGAGCACTTCCTCAATATGTATGAAATGTTGTACCCTATATCTAAAATCGTGGAGATGATGATCCTATTTATGTGCTAAAATCATGTCATATTCTAGGTCACAAATGTCCTCGTTTGAATTCAACTATGTACACTTTTTCATATACCATCTGCAGAATTACAAATGCGAAGTGAAACTGGGAATCATGTTTGTGTAATGAATGTATCGTCTCCACTGACTAATGAACCAACAACTGCAACAAATAGATGACAAGAGATAGTGTTTTATATGCCCAAATTATGGTCACAAAATAATTGTTGTAATTAGTCTCACTCACTCCTTGTTCCCCTTTGGCCTTTGGAAGTGTTTTGTTTACACTCGGGGCCCACAAATTAGACACAAGAAATACCTCTTGGCACAATTTTCGTGAATAAAATCCACAACCACACCAACTGAAAACCCATAACGCATTTAAGAAATAGTGATCATTTCAAGCTAAACAGTATTTTCAGGATATGACTACAATACAACTTGAAGTAGCATTAGTGTTAGCTATCCTATGGTTGAGTCCTATCAACTTGTGACATTTCCAGACCCAGAAACAAGAAAAAATTCCATTGTACTCTAGGAGCCTTCCAACCCACATAATTCTTCCATATTTAACAATCTAGGGTTTCAAAGAAATACTATTCACTGCCCTAATTTAATTGTGTTTTTTCTGCTAAAGGTACTTCATGAAAAATTCCCAAAGGACCATCTGACAGGCCATGCTCTAGTAATAAGGAAAATCATTTTCAGTATCCATGACAAGGATTCGATCCTCCCTAGGCTTCCCCCAACATTAATACATGCTAGCAATAATGTGTGGCAAGTAGATGAGGCCAGGTGCAAGTCCTAGGTGAATTTAGATATCATAGAAGCCCATACAAAGAAGAAGCTTATCCAAAGCCGCTAAGCTTGACAATGCATACTATGTATTAGTGAAAGTATCTTTTTACTGAATATATAAGCATTTTCTCTTACACTAATGTCCTAGAAAATCCTACCATCTATTTTTATCTACAACATATGGAATGATTTTAATATAGAGATAAAGTTTTGGACTTGGTTATCAACTCCTATGAAATTGTGTTTCATCATGCCTCCACAATGAATCCTTTTTTGTTACCAAAAGTGCACCCAAAACCCATACAAAGTGTGGCACACATGATGGGTTATAAAATAATTTTTCTCCCAATATTACTTCTGCATCATTGTTTTGAAGGTCATCTGCAGAGGCTAATTTCCATGTTATATACTTGCATTTTACCAATGGGGGACCTTGAAAATCCTTTTGTTTTAACTCTCCATTATGGATACCTAATTTCTTGTTAAGCTAAAATTTTGTAGCACAATTTTGAAGGTCATATGCAAAGGCCAATTTCCATGTTCGGTCTCTTCATTTTACCAATGGGGGACCTTGATAATACTTTTGATCTAATTTTCCATGATGGATACCTAATTTGTTTTCAAGTTAAAATTCATATTGGATAAACTAGACAAGTATCCATCATTTAGTGTGACCTTATAAACTCTAGCATTAGCGAGACATATGCCAACTAAACCAACACTAGATCCCACCTCAAAACAACATTTACTAGAAAACAATTGTGGATGAGAGAGAAAAAACTCAGAGAGGAAAAAAACTTGATGAATCATCCAAAATGCAAATGTGGGTGTGTAAAGTATAGTACAATTGGGAAAATTAGGCCCATAACATCCATGAATAATAATCTTGAGTTGACAACAACAACACCCTTGTTAAATACTCGTTCTTTCTTATAATGAATAACAATGCTGATGAAAAAGTAGCATATGATAACAAGCAACATGTTTTACAAGATTGAACCAAGCAAGTATGCTTCCTTTTCATTCCTCTAATCCAGCCCCAGGTGGATCTGGGCCATTAGCCAATCACATGATGATTGGTGAGCTAGATGCCAACTTTGGTGTCATTGTTTCTATGCAAGGATTTCCCAGTGAAGGTGGATTTCACCAAATGGTAATCATTTGAGTTTGTTATGAATAATTTATATGTTATTTTTTGGAGCATACTTTGTTATTTATTTGTTGGGATTTGTATCTACGAGTTCATGTTTTCATTACTATCTTGGTTTAATTTTGGTGATAAGCAAGGTCAAATTCCAAATGATATTGAGCCTATGGATCTCGGAAGGAAGTGGAAACCAAGAAGCATTGGGTGGTGTCGAATATGTCAAATTGACCGCTATACTCTTGAATGACTAGAGAAACATTCAAAAATAAGAGAGCAACAAAAGAAAATTGTGGACATGGTTTTGAGTGTAAAGAAGGATAATACCAAAAAGAAAAAGTAGTAAGGAAAAACATGTTTATCTAATATTAATATGTATCTGGTGTGGATCTTTTTTTCTATTTCAACATGTGCGACATTTGGAAATAATAAACTTATTTTTTATCCTATATTTTTCTTTCATTATGCATTCAAATATTGTTGTTATGCATGCATTAGATACAATTATTATCTTGATGATTAAATTACATATATTATTGTTTTTTTATTTAGAAGATTCATGATTTTATTTGGAGCACTGGACTAAATAAAAATAAAGTTTGTAAGGGATGGATATATGATTGCATGATACATGAATTGAGTTTATTTATTTCCCAAATCAGTTCATTTAAGTTGGGTTTCAAACTTTTGAACATGTTAATATTTTTAACCATACAAGTCAATTTGCAATGAAACTAACTACTTAGGTATCTTAAATGTGTGTGATTGGTTGTAGTTGTAATTTTCCTCTACATAAATAATCTTATTATTTGAGGTACTATATCTTTCACCTATTTACCACGGGCTAAATCCTAACATAGAGGATTTGTCTACACTATAGTCTAAGTTGTCCTCTGGGTGTACACTTATACATAGATCCTTTGTTTAACTGTTCATGGCTATGATCTCACATTTTGCAAGGACCCCCTTCATATTTATTCATGGCTATGATTATCTAGTTTATATATCTCACGGAGTTGAAATGTACTTGATTTGGTAGTAATAATTGTATTTTCCATCTAAGCATGGGTATTCCTATATTGGGGAAGAGAGTTTTTTTATACCTTGTCTTATGTTTGTAGGTGATTTTATGATCTTGGGACTATTGGAGCTCTCCTTTGTTCTCTGAAAACTTGTCTCTCTAATATCTTGTCTTATGTTTGTAGTTGATTTTATGATCTTGGGACTGTTGGAATTCTCTTTTTTTCTCTAAAAAATCTTCTCTCTAATTGATAATGCATTTTGTTATCACTCCAAGAAACTCCTTAGGGTTGTAGGCTAGGGATTCTTGGTAACTTAGAAATAATGGTTTTTATGTGTTTGGGACAATGGGGTCTTTAATGATCTATGTAAGAAACAACTCATCACACATCTAAATATACAGTGCTTTCAGGAAACAATAATCAGATCAAGTAATTGAAAGAGAGGATGGAGAACATTATTCTTGATTGCCAATACAAGTGAATGTAGGGCTTAATACAAGACAGAGAGAAATCCTTTAATTTCAAGTCTATGAGCTCAATAAAGAGATAACAGTCTTCATGAACTAAAATAAACTGAAACAAAGTACAGATAATGAAAGATGGACAATTCTGATATTGAAAACGAAAGGAAACTGAACTTTATTTCTGCAAAAAGAGTCTATACAGTAGCATAAAATATCTCCCAGTTTGAACCCTTGTCTCTTATCAAAAATAGGCATTTATAGCCTCTTACAATCGGTTTTACAGATCCTAAAAACATGGATCTATATTTAATAAAAGAAATTTGAATCTAACTAAACAACTTGAAAATAAAGACTTAACCACTAAACTAGCTTTCGAATTGTCTTCAATCTCAAAAATTCGCCATCTGCATCCTTCAGCTCCTGGAATTTGTGATGTGATGAAACCTGGTAAGACACCTGTCTTGAGATTTGGATTTCTTCAACGTTCATAGTCGATATTTGAGGAAGTTTGATTTACATGTGGTTCCCAAAATTCCCTCGAATCTCTGATGTCGAATCCTTTGCAAGCAATTGTTATTCCCTTGATACTCTGGAACTCCTTCATAACCTATGAGAAATGACCTGTTCCTTCCTTGGCTTCCAAAAATGCTTTCCTTGCTTTCACCAGCTAACGGGCTTTATAATTCGCTAGTTAGCTGGTGAAAGCGCTACCTTTCACCATCTAATGGGTCATAAAATTTCGCTTTGCGCTGGTGAAAGTTCTGTTTGAGCCGAAAATGGACTTTCACCTCCAAAATGCGATTTCAACAAAATTCAATGTGTTTCTGATTTCTTCCCTTGCATGTTTACAACAACCTGAGCAAGCACCTTCAAATCTGGGTGGGATTTTTTCTTTTGTTTTTGTTTCAATCTTCTTATCTTCCTTTTAAGGCGTTTGACAAGCCACCATAGGCTATTGTAATCTTTGGTGAGTTTATGCTTTCTTTTCTTCTCTTTAACACTTTCCCGAGCTAGTCTCTCAAATGCAGCGTTGGTTTTCGCAAAGCTATCAGACAACTTCTTGTACCTTTCTTTGATTACCCGTTCCAAGACCTCTTGCTGAGTGATTATCTCTTTTAGATGCTTGATTTTCTGAGTTTTCTTTGACTTAGAGCTCTTTGATGTTTCTCCTTCTCTGTATGAGTGAAGGTTTCATAATTCTGTGCAAACTCAGTTGACTGTTCAGGACTCTTGATGACAGGGCTCTCATCTTGTTGCTCTAGTTCTGAGTCTATGTAGGGCAGGTTTAATATGTTTGTTATGTTCTCTGTAGGCTGCTTTGTAGGCTGTTCTGTAGTTGTTTCAAAGTTTAACCTTTTCTTTGACCTGTGGGATTTCACTCCAGAGATTCTATCTTCTGGAGGTCCTGGAAGGGTCCTCCTCTTCCTCGAACTGCTTTGAGGAGTCAACTGTTTCTTTGAACCTTTCCCCTGTTCATTTACGGGCTGAGTCTGTGTTTCAAAGCCCTCCTAAAATAGAAAATGTTGCCAGCTCCTTCCCTGTTGTTTTAATTCCTCCAGAATGATCAATTTAATGAGGCCAAAGTGGCACAGAGTATTCTTCATGCTTAGGGGTTGAGCCCTGATCTTCTTGCAGACCTTAGTTAAACTCTTATGTAAGAAAAAAGGTAAATTGAGGAGAGTTTTACCTGTGAAATGGTCTAGGAGCTTAAAATGATACATCATGAGTTTGTCATACCTGCCCTCCGAGGTTATGTAGAGTTGGATTCCCTTAAACAGCTCCTGCCACTCCTCTTCTAGATAGGAAACTGGCATGCTCTTTTTCCATGCATTGTGCCTGAACTCTTCCTTCAAATAGGCTCTGAAATTTAAGTTTTTGGTGGCAGTGGTTTTGAACCAACTCTGGCCCGACCTTGGTAGGCTAGTCACTACAACGATGGCATCTTCATCTACTAAGATCTCCAAGGACCCAACACGGACCTTATTCTTGTCGAAAGTTTTGGCAAAAGCTTTTGTTGTCGACTGGTGGCAACCATTTTGCAACCTCTCAACGAATTGAATACACCCTGCATTTGAGAAATGTCTCTGGACTTCTGGATGTGTCTGTAGGAAAGATAGGTTGTCCAGCTCTTTTCTGAGTAGAGAACCACTGCGTCTCCTCGCCATTCTGTCACCGAAAGTCTCAAACGATTCTGCATACAGAACACAAGAAACTGATATTCGGGTCGAGGTCTTGCGCTGTTGAAAGCACTTGGGAGTCGGCTCTTTTTTTTCAACATTAGAAACTTAACAAACATTTGTGAACAATGCGTGATAGAGAAGCAATGATTTGATTTGATGTTGTCAGCCCAGTAGTACAGCTTCTGTACCTGCGCTAATGGATTTGAACTTGCCATCCCTGACGCCATGATTGTGGAGCATGAGTTTCTGAACCAGATCCAATTTGTAATCCGACTTGGACGTGGAACTCGAGTTTTCATGATTATCCACTTTAACTAGCGCACCTTTCTTGATTGCACAACGTGAGTTGATCGCATCATCATTCGATTTTTGAAATGTGGATAAACGCACGTGATTCCTGCTTTCTCCTGCTAACGGCCCGTGAAAAACACCCCTTAGCTGTTGAAACTGAATGCTTTCACCAGCACACATTCCTGTGAAAAACGCCCCTTAGCTATTGAAACTGACCGCTTTCACCAGTGCACGATCCTGTGGAAAACACCCCTTAGCTGTTGAAAGTCATCACTTCACCAGCACACGATCCCGTAAGAACTGCTCCGTAGCTGTTGAAAGTCTTCACTTTCACCAGCGCACAACCCACGACAATGCTTCTTTGGATGTTTTGAAAATCAACACTTTCACCAGCGCACAGACCTATGAGAGACGCTCCTTAGCTGTTGAAAGTCACCACTTTCACCAGCTAACACTCATCTTTTAAACACATGTTAGTTGTTGAAAGCATTTTACGAAAATTTTAAAGAGAAGACATTTAGGGGTCATCTTATTTCTAAGACAAAAATCAAAACTAAGTTTTGCAGCTAGAAAAACTCAAAAATAATTTGAGAAAACTACCAATTGCCATGCTATCCACCACAAAATGCGACCAAAGGGACGGGTTCATTTTGGGAGCTAACACATTTTGACCATCAATTGCCTTTGTGACCTTAGATATTAGGGGCCTTATGTTATACTACCAATTTGGTCGTTAGTAGTCCAAATTGATCTTAAGCCAGATACACACTTTCCTTGCATTAACAAACATGATTTAGAGATATCCTAGCTATTGTTTATACAAGTTTTCCATATGTATATCCTCCACTTTTGAAGAAATCCATGATCACTCTCATTTTTCCTTGAAGAAACCCATGGGTACCCACATCATGGCAGATTGCAACAAGAAGTCACCTACAAAGTGTACCATAAAATATATAAAATGTACACAAAATACAAGACCCAAGTAGGATACATGGGATTTAAACACTTTTATGTCTTGGATCAAGTCCCCAATGAAACATAACCACCTTTTCCTATTATAATTTGAGGAGCTGAGGTTGGAAAATATTAGCTTGGCATACCTTTGGAAGAGGCTATAAGAAATATTTTGAGTGTGAAGATTTTGACCTCGAGAAGCTCATAATTTCTCTACAAGTTGTAGGTATAAGTTTCCTAGGGTTGTTTAGAGCCTTTTTTCATGGCTCTCCTTGGCCAATAGTCTAAACCCTTGATGAGATATTGATGTTGAGGGAGATCAGGGAGGGATAGACCTAGGATTGGGTGAATAAGTCACCTTCAACAAAAATAGATATAACTACATGTTGTAACTTTTTTTATTTATGAAATGTGTTGTGGACCATTTTTTTCTAAATATAGGTGTAGAGATGAGTTTAGTAGAAGATGAAACTGTAGATGACCAAAAATTGTGGAAGCCTGAGTACACAGAAAATATTGAGTATGAAGATTCCAAGGAGATGACTTATACATCCTTTGCACCCAATATCTCCAACCCTCTACACTTGCTTCTAAATTCATAGACACTTTTGTATGAGTGGGTTAAAATTGGTATATTCCCTAGTACATTCTAGAATCCTTTGTAACCACCTCAGTTCCATATATATATTACAATCATATATATATATAAGGATTGTAATGTATTCAATGATAGGTTGTTAGTTATTTGAGTTAGTTGTTGTTGGAGTTGATGCAAGACTTATGCTTTGTTATGAGTTATATGCACGATTTGTTATGTAATTCTTGATATGCTAATTCAATGGATAATAATTTTTCTCATGTATATGTATTTGTGATGTATCTAAGTTATCTATCTCTTGTTGTCTTTATTATGCTTATTTTTAGTTCTATTAGTCTAAATGAATGTGATTAAAGAGATAACTAAAGGAATAATCTCCCTCGCTAAATCTTTAATACTCTACATAGTGTTCACATGAAAACTATCATGCATGCCTTGGGTGAGACCTCCTTATTTCAGGAAGGTTGAATACGATAGTGCATTAGACTACATCGAGTTTGTGTTGGACACCTTCTGTAGACCTTAGGTGTATCATAAATCCAACAAAATGCATATCGCTCTTGTTTTTCCTTCCCCAATTCGATGTTATATGAATTCATATATGCTCATGGTTTATTTTTGTAGTCCAATTCATGAAATTGTATTGATGTTTGCATTCAATATTTGTATGCAATTTGAATTCAATTTGTAGAATATAAGAAAGAGTAAAGGTGTTGTTGTTTTCATGTGTACAAATGGCCAAGGAGTTATGATGTTGAAATCTCTTCCTCTTGTTTGAAAAAAAAACCAAAGGACCTAAAATATATTCATAGGTATTTCTCTATCCTTCCATTGAATATTTTGATGTTTGCATTAGTCTTAGATAAGGAAACAAGACTAATATTTTCCTCATGTCTATCAATAAAGTTCCAATCCTTTGTTGAGGGATATGAGTAACCCTTATCTAAATTCCCTCCAACACTATTTCAATGTCAAAATAATTTTTTTTAAAAATACTTCAAGTTGGCCTATCTTACAACACATGCTTAAAAAGAGGTGTGAACTATATATATAACAAGAAAGATGTAATAGAGAATATAATTTTTTTTATACTAGTTGATTTTAGAAGAATCTATCTTAACCTTGGCTAGTAGAATCTACTTAAACCCTAGTGTAGACATGAAAATTACTTTAGTTTTGTTTGCAGGGATCAACCAAACTCGTCTTTTTCCCATGGTCTTGATTTTTCCAATTATGAGAACTACAACAAATCTTTTCCAGAGACCATGTGATTCTTAGTTCTAATCACTGTTTTTTTACCAAGTTAATTTTGTTCCCTTGTCAAATTGATAATAAAAAAAATGACATTCTTATGAGTCTCTCTTTTCTTAGAAACCAAATTGTTTTTGAAGATAAGTTAAGGAAAAAACAATGAAATGCTGGGAAAGAAAGGGATTTCTCACAAGTGATCAAAATATGGTAAAAAAATTTGAAGAGGGGATTTCTCCATGTCTATCAAAATGAAGGATTTTCCTCTATTATAAATTTGTCCAAATGTGTTAGCCTCCCTACATCGAAGCTACCATAAACCCTCCTTAATTTCTTAACCATGATGCATTTTTAACTTTCTCATGTTTACCTCTACACCATTTTCCCTCCCCATTTCCTTGTCTTCATGCTGGTGTTCAATCAAAGCTTCACGATGACAGAATTAGGTGATAGAACTCACATTTCATTGTCTTCATGCTGGTGTTCAATCAAAGCTTCACGATGACGGAATTATGTGATAGAACTCGCCAAAGGAGAACCAATTTTCCTTTCCCCTTCTTGCAAAAATGGAAATAAAAAATTATAACAAGATTTGAAAGAACATTTAATATACCTTTTTAAAATGAGTTTAAAGCATAGTTACTTTATTTTATTTAAATGCAAGGGGGAACTTTTTAAGAGTTGAGAGTGCTAGAAAAGTTTTCTAGATTTTCCACTCTTAAAGAAAAAATAACTCATGATTAAAATATATTTACTCTTGAGTTAATTAGAATGATACATTACTATAGAGCATAGAATGTTATGGTGGCATGCAATGGGATGTGTATCTGTATTCTTTTGTATATCCACAACATGGGAGGGTGGGGTACTAAGGATGTCCATGTGTGTGATTTTGTATATCCTCATCCTAAGAGGGAGGGTGGGGATGTTCATATGTGTGTTTTTTTTATATCCTCGTATACTTGGTGAGTGGGTAAGAGGGGTTGAGGATGTGTATGTGTGAACTCTTTAGCACTCACCCTTGTGTCAAGTAATGATTTGTATATCGATTTTATAATTTTTAGCAATATTTATTTTATTTTTAAGATCAAAATATCACATACTTTTTGTCAATACTTATGGGAAAAATACATTAGAAGGAACTATATATATATATATATATTATATAAGCCTTCGTTAGACCATCGACAAACCCGTTCGTCAATGGTTCAATTAGCGTAATGTTTTCTTCCTCACCTAGTAATCATTAGAAATACATCTCGTGCATCGATACCCTGTCGATAGTTCGATAGGATCCCGATGATATTTTGTGGAACATTTGTCAATGGTTTGTCATAGCTTAGTCTCTCTACCGACGGAATGGAGATGAAAATGTGATGGAGTTGTGACAAATCGATGGGGCACATTCGTCGATGATTTGTTTCTCTTACAATAGACATTTGTGGATCTTCCAATGTACTAGCGACAAAAAAATGATGGATTTGAGATGAATTTATGGGTCACGTTCGTTGTAGGTTAGTCACTCTTGTGACAGACCAACGAAGAGAAAACCCTAGTTTGGGACCCACATTGGTCGATGGTACGATGTATGTGTTCGTCTATATTTCGACGAAAGTTTGATCATTGTAATTGCGAAGGAGGTGACATGATGAAAAACCAGTTGTAGAACTTGTTATACTTGAGATGTTGTGGCGATGAACATGCTTCGGTAAATTGTCAAAAAATGGTCCCAATGTACTGTGTGACCATGAAACCGCGATCCTGAGAACAAGACTAGTCTTATAATGATGTAATCCAAGGGACAAAAGGGAGAAAAATATGGATAAATTTTTTCATTTCCCATTCAAATTTAAGGCCTTACCAACCTCCTATAGGCCACACAAATTTTTGGGACACAACTCCCCAAACAATACCCCCAAACAAGCCAAAATAGGGATGAAAAAGGTTGAAAAACATGCCAAACAATCACTTTTCAGGAGGTGTATGTGACTCTTGTCACTATAGGTTACATATTTAATCTTATGTATGCACCCTTGATCATTTTAGCGGGCACGTATGGGCTCTGTACGTGCCATTTCCTTCTATAGAGAGTGTATGTATGCACTTGAGCCTTCTATAGGGAACATATACATGCCAACATTTATGTGTTTTTGAGCGTGTATGTACTCGCTTAATTATTATATAAAAGTAGCGAATGTACACATCTATTTTCAAAGGAAAGAGAATAGAGAGGTCAAAAGGAATGTACATGTCTAAATCCCAAAACACAAAATGCAATAGAGAGGTCAAAACGAATCCAAAAAATAATGGAAAACAAAGAGAAAAACCAATAATGATTTAGAATGATAGAAAAATCAAATAACCTTATTTTTGTTTATAATAATCAAACTAAACAACTACTGAACTCAGAAAGAAACATCAACTAAGTCCTAAAGTCCCAGGAGAGACCTTAGACACCTGGCCAAACACCCTCAGACCATAAAATATTTTTAAAAAACCCTTCCTAGGAAGATGTACATGCATGTGCACAAGGAAACCTACATATACACAACTTTCTAAATTGGTGGGCACAAATATGTATGCGACTGTGGTAACTAAAAATCACCTATGTACTCCAAAAATATTAAAAGGAGAAGAAAAGAGGCAACATAAATGGATAAAATGAAAAAGGGAAAGACTCTAATGATTTCAAACTACTAATCTAAGTATCAAACACCAGTCTGAAATGAAATAAAATAAAATAAACCAAGAAAACACAACAACAAATACCAAAACAGACCCACTAGGGAAAAGTCCCCCGTATGGTCACCATTTCTTATTTTGGGGAAAAATACCCTGCAGTAGTGGGCTTACTGCAGCGTACCAATGACCATACAAGAACAAAATTCCATAAAGAGTACTAAGCAAATATATAATAACCGAATTTCAAGAAAATAACTAACTATTGGATGAAAGAGAAATATTGACTCACCAGGAGTCCAATAGTTGATGTCATTCCCGATTGTTAAAGTCCCTTCATTCTTTTCCAATAGTTCCTCTGCAACCTATAATAATCACAAACAAGAATACCTATACAAAGAGGTAGTTATACTAATAAATACTCGTTAGTTCTATGAAAAAATACGAAAATATCATAGAAATTAGTATTCTACAAAGTATATATAAAAGAATTCTAGATTTAAACAATACAATTTGAAGGAATGAGTTTCTATATTATTGATGAACAACAGTTAGGTAGCAAATTTTACATGTCTAATGTGGCACTGACCTATCAAAAGATACTAGATTCCTCCACCCCAGCTCCTACTATAAGGATTGACTTTGACACTGAATTCACCATGGACCCAAAGAGAATATATGGAAGACTCTTGGTTTGATAGGTTGGCAATGAGAAGGAGGTTGTAAATAAAGGTTTCCAGGTCAAAAAACTAGTAGCAAAAGGGATATGTATGGGCTTACAGACTCAACGGGGATAGCCATATATGTGTTTTCTCTTATGTGAAAAGTATCATTACCTTTCTCCTTGAGGAAAATGCTCCTTTTATGTGGTCTCTAGTTGGTTAGAGATAGTTGAGTACAGGTAAAAGGAGTTAGGAAGCTAACCAAACCCGTAACTCAACATTTAATTAAGCATAAATATATTCTTTTTAGCATTTATTAGCATACAACACAATTTTCCCTTGAGCATCCCATATATATGTGGGTTTCATAACTGTGAAGGTGCGTACATCCTCCAACAAATTGTTTTCTAGAAGGACTCAAGGAGGTATGGGGAAGAGTTGTCTGTAAGGAGGATATAGATTAAGCCAATAAGAGCATTGATGCTTCAATACTGGAAATAGACGCTATAACAATGTCACTTGTGGGAATTGAACCCTATTAGGGAGGATAACAATCATTTCTCCCAACTACCAGAGCTAAACCCAATCGGAAAAATGCTTAGGTTTCTCTACTAAGCATTATAATTAATATATCTTTTGTGGTTGTACATGTAGTGTTATTTTCATATATAGATAGACATCTTTTTAATGGAAATTAGTTACAAGTCTTTGTGTTACAAGAAAGTCAAGGTTTGGTGTAAGATCATTTGGGCCATGGATCTCCCTTGGAGACTTATTACAACTCTCTTATTTATCCCAAGTAGCTTCAACACCTACAACGATGAATTATGGATGAGTTCACTCCATGCTTCATTATCATTTTCAGCCTTAGGGATTATATCTCACTAAAGGAATCTCTCATAAAATATCCCTAGATTATGAGTTTACCTTCGTATGCTACTTTTCTAGTAAAACTTGATCTGAAACATGATTACTTTAATAAAATGGAGAATATCCTTAATCTTTTTTCAAGGTATGAAATGTCTTCTTTGTTCAATGGAATTTTGGGGTACAATCAAGTTTTAGTAGTTGAAGATGATCGATTAAAAATAACATTCAAAAACAAAGTGGACTACATTAACATATAGGAGAATGCCATTTGATCTCAAAAATGTTGGAGCCACCGTCCAATGTGCATTGGACATATATTTTAGAGAATTAATCAACCAAAATGTAGTTGTGTATCTTGATGATGTCAATATTTATTCCAAAACTAGAGAAAATCACATAAACCATCTTAAATAATTTTTTGAAAGATGCCAAAAGTATGGAATTCCATTGAATCCAAAGAAAATCAATTTTTTTCATAAAAAAGGAATATTATTGGACACATTGTTTTCAAATAAGATACTCATTTTGGTCCTAAGTGGACCAAAGGTATCAAACAAATCCCTTTACCCCATAATAAAAACGTTATGCAATCTTTTTTCAGGAAAATCTATTTTGTAAGAAATATGTTGAGTTTAAATGGACTTAGACTAAAAAGGTTGCACTTGAAAAATTCAAATCTGCAACAACATTTTCCTTATCTTTACGCAATTATGATTTACATAATTTCTTCATTATACCTTTGCATCAGATTATTCCCTGTTAGCAATTGTTACACATAAAGATTTAGAGGGAAGTGAATATACTTATACTTCCAATGTGTCAAATTAAATTATACTTCTATAGATAAACAATCATACACTATGTTTCGAGCAAGCAAACAATTAATAACTTACAGTCTAAAGATCCATGCAAAAGCAATTTTCCCTCATCTAGTTGTTAGATCATTGTTTGTTCAAGAGGAGATTCAATAAAGAAGGGGAAATTGGATGAATACCTTCCAAGAATATGATTTGGATTTAAAACCATCTAACATAGTCCCAGTTCAAGGATTGTGTAAGTTAGTTGTTGAATCTCAATATTTGGTCTCATCAAATGAAGATGGATGGGAAAATGAAATTTATGTTTGCACAAATGAATTTTTATATATCCCAACCGATGATAATTCATGAAATACCAATATGTGATATTATCCATGTCATGAAAATAGTCCTTATAATTTTAACTTCAAACGAAAAGGGGCTCTATGACCAAAACATGTGCAATATCACGTTAGTAATGGAGTTCTTTGACAAACAAGTTATGATGGTTTTTTACTAAGATGTTCAAAAATGAATTTAGAAGAAAATGTATTGAAATATATTCATGATGATTTTATTGGTGGTCTCCTATCCAAAGAGACCACAACTCATAAAATCTTAATAGCTAGTTTTTATTGGCTTACATGATTATGAGATCCTCACCCCATATGTCCAAAAATGTCCAAAAATGAGAGATTTGTCAAATGGGTGTTGGAAAATAAAATAAAGCATCTATCCCACTAAAAACAATTAAAATTGATAGACCATTTGAGCACTGGGGATTGGATATCATTAGGGATATCAATCCCCATTCTTCAAAGAAACATAAACACATTTTAATTGTGTCTGACTACTTTACAAGGTGGGAAAAAGTTGTTCCTCTCACCCATGTAAATGAAATGGTTGTCATATAGTTTCTTGAACAAAACTTGATCACCAATTTTTTTGTTCCATATGTAATTGTGTGCAATAAATATTCATGCTTTTCTTTTTTACAACTATCTAAGTTTGCATTAGATAAATGAATTATTTTGAGATATGCAACTAATAACTATTTGCAAGGAAATAGAGGTAGTTGAATCTACTAATAATTTTTTTATTTGTGTTTAAAAAATGTTGAGAATCATGGAAATTGTCATAATGCACTACCTATTTCCTTAAAGGGTGATTGAGTAATACCAAAAGTTACTTTGGGGATATCTCCCTATTTCCTAGTTTACAATAAGGAGACAATTGTACCTTCTAATATCTTCCTTCCTTCTTCAGAACTTCCCAATCTGTTTGAGACCAACCTTCTTCAACCATTCAAAAAAGGATTGACACATTATTCATGTTAGAAGAAGAAAAGGAAAAAGATAATCAAAACTTTGTTTCTCATTAAAAGGAAAAAGACAAACAAAACTTTGTTTCTCATTAGTATCTCATTGAATGATGGTTTGATAAACATAATGTTGGTGATAAGGATTTCCAAGTAGGAATTTTAGTTTTGAAATGAGATAGAATTAATGACCCAAAAGGAAAACATATGAAGTTTAAACAACTGGGACTTGGCCTTTTTCAAATTGAAAAAAAAATGTTGGCACTTACAAATTGAAGAATATGTAAGGATCCCTAATTATTCTTTATGTAAATAACCAAATTTTGAAAAGTAATTTTGATTAATTGTTTCCAAGCAATTGCTTGTACATATTATTTTTTAGATTACTTTTAATTAATAAATTTTGATTTTTTTATTTCTTAAAAATTTAAGAATTTGTTAGCTTTTTGTATTTTTTTTTTCACTTTATAAATAAAATCTATTTACAAAAACCCATTTCTTTTGAGACTTTCACTATTTATATCAATTTTTTTCTTTGGTTGGGTCCTCAAAATTTGGTACGTATGGTAAACCCCTAAAAACATTTTTTATACTTATAGAAAATCCATTTTAAAACAATCCAATCTAATATATTTGGTGAGAAAATTTGAATGTCAATGAATATAGGTATTTATTTATTTATTTATTTATTTTCTTCATTAATGTAAAACCACATACAAATAATAATGAACACGATCCAACAATAAAGAAGCATAGCTTAAGTAATCTAATTGGTTCATGAATTCTATCAAACACTTGGTGGATATTTAAAAAAAAGAAGTAATCTAATTGGTTCATGACTGGGTGGATATTTAAAAAACAATACCTAAACGCAAGAAAATGCCCATGAATGAACAATTACTTCATCTTGGGATGTTGTAAGATATGAAACAACTATATTACCATTTTTTACCATGTTGGGATTAAAATATCGATATATTCTCTTTCATAGGTATACATTTTGTTTTCTCTTCTCTTAATGACCTTTCATAGGTGGTCATACATACCATAAGAATTTATGTAATTTCTCAATTTATGAATATCTTTATAAATTATTTCACCACCTATGTTTTCTCAATGAAGGTTCACTGAATTGAATGCTAACTTGAACTTGTTAAAATGTTATATAACCAAATATCTAGTCTCACACTCTTGCAGGAAATCAATATTTTATTTTACCATGTGTAAGTTATTTGATCACATTAATGGGACTCTAAGTAATCCGATGTATTCTTTTAGAAGGTTGTATACAATCCAGTCATTCATGTAAACTTATAAAAACTTATGAGTAAAGTCTCGAAATGTAGCGACAACAATTCTAGAGGAAAAATAGGGGCATTATTAAGCTCAAAAGTCATGACATTGTAAGAAAAAGAGCCCCATTTAGTAGTAAAATTAGTCTTCTTCTTATCTTTCTCTACAATCCGGACTTGGTGATATCCTAAAAACCCATTGGTGAAGGAATATGCCTCTTTCCAAGCCACCTAATCCATCACTTCATCACTAAAAGGAGTAGGGAAGGGATCATGTACACATGCTGAATTCAAACTTCTATAGTCGATACAAACCCTTATGTCCTAAGTGTCTTTCTTATTTTGTATAACAATTAGACTGATCCAATCAACTTCATCCACATGGAAGATTAGTCTATTCGTAAGAATATTGTCAATTTCCCTTTTCACCTTTTCTTTGACCCTAGGATTTAAGCAATAAGTCTTGTGTTTGACTAGTTTGGCATAAGGTTTCAATTCTATTTTCATCTCCCCAAAATCTCCTTTGATTCCCATAAGCTATGAAAAAATCTTTGGGAGAAAATCCTCATATTGCCGCTACAAGGCCTTGATTTCTATCATTTTTTGTTCATCCTAGTAGTCTCCTACATAAGCCCACTTAGGGTGGTCCTCACTTCCAATGTTCATCTTCCACAACTTTAGAGGTTGGGCATATGAAATATTTGAGTTTCCTGATTGCGTATCTCTAAATTCTCTCATTCATGCATATTCCTTAAAAGTCATATGTTGAAGCCCCTCCAAATATCTAGGGTTGTTAGTATCTTTATCAATCTTACCACAACTCATAGTTATTTGTACAAGAGATGGATATGACCTAAAATTAAGAAAATATTGATTCTCAGGATATAAAATATGGAAACATTTGGGCTTTACTTCATTAGAAAACAACATCTTCTTAATCTGTTGCAATACAATCATGACTTATGAAGACTTACTAGTAAAGGAAAAAACATGACAAAATTGAGTTTGCAGTACCTTCCAACATGTAGTCTATTTCCTAGTCTCCTAATGTACATACCATGATTTCCGTATTGTACCTAAAGAATGGAAGAAATGATGCACCCATAAGTGAGAAGGTAGTTTCTCAAATTCCCACATCCTAAGACAATACTCAATATGAGCAGCTGGATCAAAAGAACCATCATATATTTTCAAAGTTAATGGTTGATTCTTCATCTTCTTATCATCACTCTCCTGAAAGACATGGGATGGAGGGAGGAAGTGATATTGAATATAAATATTAACATCATTCCAGGAAGAAAGTGTTCCCCTATGATTATCCCACCATCTATTAGGAGAACATCTCAAGGCTATATCAAGAGCTGAAATTAATTGCTCTTCTGCAACCTTACCCTCCATATCAATAAGAAAATTGTGCAAGTATGAAGTTCTGTCACAGGTTGGAAATTTACATATTTCTTCCCCAATCCATCTTAATGAACGAATAGTTGCACAACCTTTGGAGAAGTTCTCATATCGTCCTTTTTGCCTATTATTAAAATCTGTTTCAGAATCCTCATCCATAGAATGAACACTTCGCCAACCGACTAATCCATTTGCAGCGGGGTTAATATACTCATCTCTTTTTCCCGTAGTCATGTAATATAACTAATAAATGACATCTAGCTCTAGTGTATCATTAGTAGGTTCAATATATCTAATTTTGGTATCAATCTATCCAATGTGCTAACAAAAATATCAATGTGTAAAAATATACCACACATTTTGGGGATTAAATTGTCTGTAAAAATGCAATGCGAAGAATATTAGATATGGGTATTAACAAGTATTGATTTGTTTGAAAACATAGGGTATTTCAATAGAGAAAAAACACCCTCAATAACCACTCACACAACTAGATTATATATCAACACACCGATGTTTTTACACTACAAAGAGAACACCTTCTAGTGAAGGCTTTTGCAGAGGTTTTTAGTGTTACAAAATTTGGAAAAACTTTCAAGATAATCTCCTCTACAACCTGCTCTATTGGTTGGAAAGGTTTTAGTGGAGGTTCTAATGGATGTTCCATATAACTAAAAACATTTGGGTTGGTAGAGGTTGTAGAAAAGGTTTTTTTTTCTAGTTCTTTTATTGTCAAAACACTCCGGTGCACACACATAAATGAGAAGAACCAATACCGGTGCACATACATAAATGAGAAGAACCAGTTTGCACACATAAATTATGAGCATGGGTGCACACACATAAATGAGAAGCACCGGTGTGCACACATAAATGAGAGGCACCGATGCAAACACATAAATAAGAAGCACTAGTGTGCACACATAAATGAGAAGCACTGGTGTCCATAGATAAATGAAAAGCATCAGTGATTTTTATGTTTATGATTGCACTGGTGAGTATTATAATCATTCACATAGAAATTTTTTGAAGCAATACAACTATAATCATACATTATGTCGTTCAAAGAAGTGTTGATTTCTAAATTTTTTTAGCACCAGTGTGTATAACTCATAAAAACACATTGTTTAGTGAGTTCAAAAGAATGCAGTGAAACAATATGTATATATTTTAATTAATTGTTCTTTTTACAAATTTTCAATTAATCATCTCAAAATCAAATATTTGTTATACTAATATTGATTTTTATATTTTTGTTATTGCGTTTGGATATAATAATTGCATTAATGTGTTATCCAACAAATTATACTATTGGGACATGAATTTTGGGGAGCATTTTTGGAAATTGCGTAGGAGCATTGATCCAAAATGGATCTTGGAGCCAAGATGGGGTCCAGGAAGGCCTAAAAATAAAACTGCTTAGAATCTCTTCAAAATGAACATGTGCGTAGGCCTCAAAGTTACAAACCCAACACAATTTGAACGGTCTCAAATGAACGTCTTATGACCAAGATATCATGATCTATTCATTTTTCCAAATAGATAAAAAAAGGATGTTGATAGTACAGTCCGTACAGTGTTGACGTGGCAGCTAACTGTATAGGCCATATGACCATAGAGATGATGTGGAAGGGTGAGTTGGTGCTGACGTGAAGACATGGATGAATCAGGGGGTGAAACATGTCACCACTGCAAGGGTGACAAATGGCAAGGACATACAACTGTACGAGACGTGGCAGGTACATGGATGACTGGGCAATGACAGGTGTTGACAGGTGGACCAATTATTTCTTGACATGTGGCATTTGTGGGAAAGTGGTAAGTTACCACGTAGCCCAGTCATGGGATGCCATGTGGCACCCATTTATTGGACAGTTTGTATTGGAAAATTGTGTTTGTGTCTATGGGATTCAAACCTGTGACCTCTGGTCCAGGCGGAAGCATCTTGGTAGGGTCAAGCTACCAACTTTCTCTTGGTATTGCTTATTAACCATAGTCATAAGTTTATATTTAAACTTTTATGGAGGTCTATTCAGCAGATTAAAAGGGTTAGGACTAGCCCCAACCCCTGACTACAACACCATGCGACCATATTACATGGGACCAGACCCTCTGTATATTGTTGGCGTGAATGTTATGGCGCACGGTTATTCCATAGAACCAATACCATGTGACCCTTCATTGTATTTTGGCACGGCTTGTATAATGGTTAGCCCAACGCTTACCATATGACTGTCACACAGTACCGCAATGCGTTGAAGTTTGGCACAGAGTTATTAGTCCAGACTTGGTGCATATGACAATCGCATGTGACCTCCATTGTATTGGCACCCAGATAACCGATGTTACATAGCCCTCAGTTTCGACACCTTTCCACCATATAACCCGAACTTGTGTGTTGGTGTGGAGTTTTAGTTGTTAGCCTCGGTCGGTCGGGCTAGCCTGCCGACCAAGGGGCATAACCATGGGCTAAACCTTCGGGGGGGCTATCCAAGTTCAGAGCGTGGATGCATAGCACCAGGCCACATGGCCATAGATGCGACCGAGAGCCGAATGGTGAGGGGGCCATCACATCAGGCCTTAGCGCTTGGTTACATGGAAGCGTCGCATATGCCGAGGAGCATGGAGAAAGGGGGTTGCACCCTTTATTTCTCCATAAAGTGGGTTTTAAAACTATATGATATGTTTTTAAATGGATTTTTAGCCTGTTTGAGGGGATTTAATCCATTTTTGGAGGATCTTGGACCCTTTTTGAGGCCAGATCTTGGGGAGAAGTTGGCAGGTTGTTACCCACTTCAGGACTATATAAACCAGAGGTTGTTGAAGCCATGGAGGATATTCAGAATAGGTTTATGCTGAATAATTATTGATCCAAAGACATTTTTATGCAGGGAAGCCATTGGGGAGAGCACCTTTGTGGACCATTTTTGGGAGCTTCGTTCATCCGATTTCAGTGCTGTCAGTTTTTTTGGGTTCTAGAGATTAGGTAGAACAAGAACAGATTAGTTTGTAATCCTTTTGGCACTATTATGATGTACATTTAAATCTTTGAACAAAAATAAGAAAGCCTCACCCACTGAAACAAAGGCCCGGAGACGTAGGTGAAATTTTCGAACTCCGTTATAAACTTCTCTTGTTATGGTTTTTTGTTCTTCATGCTTATGTTTAGATATTTATATTATCTTATGGATGCTATGTTTCCTCTTTCATTATTTCTTTTTCATTAGTTTCCTAAATGGTAAAGTAACTCATGCATAATAACTCAACCATTGGCATTTAAAAGATCTTTTTGGATCAAGTGGTATCAGAGCTAGTTGATGGTTGGTTTTTGAGTTTGTATGACTACTAGGAAAATGGTATCTAAAGAGGGAATTTCTCAAGATGAGAAGGATATGCAAACAACTCTCTTTTCCATGTCCAAGATGGTGAAAGTGTTGTATGAAGACTACTTGGAACGAAAGAGATCGGTTCAAGAGAAAGCTTCAAAGAACAACAAAGGCAAAGAAGGATTGAAGGAATTGATTTCTACATCTATTTCAGAAAACATATCCAAGGTATGCAGTGAAGGTCATTCATCAATTTCACATTGTTCCCATCAAGATGGTTCTTTCGGTGCATTTGAAAAACATACAAAAGGTGTAGGTTTTAAATTTCTAACCAAGATGGGATATGAAGGAAAGGGCCTTGGAATAAAGGTCCAAGGTATCGTTAATCCCATAGAGGTTGTGGAAAGACCTCGTTATTTAGGATTGGTATATGGCGAAGAGGATATTGGAGCATTCTCCAAGTTGGGACCCAAAACAACGAAAGCAAGTGATGCTTCACATGATCAGCTTAAGTCATTGCGGGAACACTTCACGAAAGGTGATGTCATATCACTCCATAATGGTGTTAGTGAATGCAAGTCATCTCCAAAGAAAAGTGAATATTAGAAAGACACGTATAATGGTTATGGTTGTTCCAATTCTCTTTTTGATTATAAAAACGTAATCATGTAATCCAAAACTTGCGGAATATGTATCCTTGTACGTTTTTACATTCACCCAAGAATTGTGTGGAAAAGTGTTGGAAGAGAAAATATTTGTACAGGAAGTTATGTCGACCAAGAAGGAGACATGACATAAAGACTCAACTCCACAATGGAAGAAAGAGAAGGGAAAACAAGGTTGGATGTTGAAAAATCACTGCACTTATTGCAATAGTGGTGGACATCAAAACAATAATTGTTGGAAGCTTAATCCAGAGCGTCATCCAAAGAAGGACAAAAGGATTGCACATGTACTCACAAAGGAAGAGGCATTATCAACGAAGTAATAGGAACACCAGGAAGGAAAGAAAACAATCACTTGGTTTTGCCAGAAGTGGATGTCACATCTTCATTGTATTTTTCTTCCATTAATGTAATCACACATGTTGAGACAATGACCTGTTATAACATCATTTTTGTACAACATAGTGTTTTGTTTTATCATTATGAGTATGTAATCAATAAGGTTAATTTTTTAACCTTTTGGAGGACCAAAAGGTCTTTAGTGGGGAGGTGTGATCCAAAATGGACCCCAAAGCCAAGATGGGGTCTAGGAAGGCCTAAAACGTAAAGTGCTCAGAATATCTTCAAAATGGATGTGTGCGTAGGCCTCTATGTTACGAACCCAACGCAAGTTGAACGGGCTCAAACAGACGTTGTATGGCCAAGATATCACGATATGTTCATTTTGCCAAACAAGCAAGAAAAGGATGCTGACTATACAGGCTATACAGTGCTGACGTGGAAGTTGACTGTATAGGTTGTACGTCTATACTACTGACATGGTAGGGTGTGTTGGTTTTGACGTGGGCAGGTGTAGATGTGGATGAATCGGGGGTGACATGTGTCACCACTACAAGGGTGACATGTGGCACAGGTTGACGTGGCAAGGTCATACAACTGTATGACATGTGATAGTGGGATGACATGCCAGGTACATGGATGAATAGGCACTAATAGGTGTTACAGGTGGACCAATTATTTCTTGACACATGGAAATTGTGGGAAAGTGGTAAGGTGCCACATGGCCCAATCATGGGATGCCACATGGCACCCATTTATTAGACAATTTGTATTGGAAAAAATTGTTTGGGTATATGGGATTTGAACCTATGACTTCTGGCCCGGGCGGAAGCATCTTGGTAGGGTCAGGCTACCAGCCTGCCCTTGGTATTTCTTATTAACCATAGTCGTAAGTTTATATTTAAACTTGTGTGGAGGTATTTTCGGCGGAGAAAAATGGTTGGGCCTAGCCCCATCCCCTGACTGCAACACCATGCGACCAAATTACATGGGACTAGACCCTCTGTATATTGTTGGTGTGAATGTTATGGCATGCGGTTATTCCATAGAATCAATACCATGTGACCCTTCATTGTATTTTGGCGTGGTTTGTATAATGGTTAGCTCGAAGCTTACCATATGACTGTCACACAGGACCGCAGTGCATTGAAGTTTGGCGCGGATTTATTAGTCCAGACCTGGAGCATATGACCATCGCATGTGACCTCCATTGTATTGGAACCCAGATAACCAATGTTACATATCCCTCGGTTTCAACACCTTTCCACCATATGACTCAGACTTGTGTGTTGGTGCAGATTTTTAGTGGTTAGCCCTGGTCGGTCAGGCTAGCCTTTTGACAAAACGACGTAACCATGGGATAAACCATCGTGGGGCCTATCCATGTTTAGAGCGTGGATGCATAGCACCAGGACACATGGCCATAGATGCGACCGAGAGCCGAATGGTGAGGGGGCCAGCGCGTTAGGCCTTAGCGCTTGGGCACATGGAAGTGCCCCATATGCCTAAGATCACAGAGAATGGGGGTTTCACCCTTTAGTTTCCCATAAAGTGGGTTTTAAAACTATATGGTATGTTTTTAAATGGATTTTCAACATGTTTGAGGGGATTTAATCCATTTTTGGAGGATCTTGGGCCTTTTTTGAGGCTAGATTTTGGGGAGAAGTTGGAAGGTTGTTACTCACTTAGGCCTACATAAACTAGAGGCTCTTGAAACCATGGAGGATATTCAGAATAGGTTTATGCTAAATAATTATTAAGCCAAAGCCATTTTTATGCAGGGAAGCCATTGAAGAGAGCACCTTTGCGGGCCATTTCTGGGAGCTCCATTCATCTGATTGCAGTGTCGTCAGTTTTGTTGGATTCTTGAGATTGGGTGGAAAAAAAATAGATCAATTTGCAATCCTTTTGGCACTATTATGATGTACATTTAAATATTTGAACATAAATAAGAAAGCCTCACCCACTGAGAAAAAGGCCCAGAGACGTAGGTGAGATTTCCAAACTCCGTTATCAACTTCTCTTGTTATGTTTTGTTGTTCTTCATGCTTATGTTCATGTATGTATATTATCTTATGGCTGTTATGTTTCCTCTTTCATTAGTTTCCTAAATGGTAATGTAACTCATGCATAATAACTCAACCATTTTCATTTAAAATAAATTTTCGGATAAATCATAGTGCACAAATAGAGAGATATCAGCGTGCATGAAAGAAGGAAATACTATTGGCACACTTTTGAGATTGGCACACAAAAAATAAGGAAGATCGTTGCAAACAATTAAGCATTTTGGATCCAGTGATATGGGCTAAGCCCCATTGTAATTGTATAAATATGTAAGTGTTTTGGGATAGAGAGAGAATAAGAGCAAGGGATACATAAAGGGATATGAAGATAACTAGTGAGTAGTAGAATAGGAGGACAACAAGGGAATTTTTTATAAGACATAATCAATGAGTGAAGTGCGCATATTTTATAATGGATGATCTGAATAATATAATAAGAATCTGACCATTATGGACATAGCCCATCTTGGGTGAACCAAGTTAATCCTAGTGTCTATGTGTTATGATGTGTTTGATGTTTTGTTTATTGTGTGCATATGATATATGTTCTATTATTAGGAATATGTTGCATGCTATTATGTTTCTGCACACATGATATAAGGAATATTAAATAAATTCTAGGTAGAATGATTATAAAGACTTCCTCCCATCCCTTCATTACTACGAAAATATGGTTCATGTAGTTCCCATAGATACCTCGAGTGATAATTCACCTTCTTGCATGTGATGTCAAAAGGGTCGGTATCTGAGGGTTTTGTTGGTAAATTCATGTTGAACCCTGGGTCTTCCCATTGCGCACCAACAATTGGTTTCGTTGTCAGGACCTAGATATGTGACTAAAGGGAATTTGGAGGTCGAATAAGGAAGATATAGGAAAGTGGTGATAGATGAAGGAAAACGAGTTTACTATATATTAAAATAAGAACCTTTGGATCAGGTCATAACAATGGTTACAGAGGTATGTATTTACAGACTTTGTAATGCCCTCCTCGTTATGCCGACAAACCTCTTATAACAAGTGCAATTTTTTTTTTTTTATTTGCGTGTGTGTGTACAAGGGTAACAAGACATTATACTCTGTGCCACCACATGATGCCGCATCATGACGCATGCAACTGCAATATCAAAATAAAGATCTAGGATGCTCATCAACATCTGCCAGTAAAGAACAACAATCAAATGACCAAATAAAAAGATTGACTACCCATCCATCCTACCCTGCAATGGTTAGGACCTCCAAGACACATAAGCAACACTCAAGCCCAGGTTCCCATCGATTTTAACCATTTAAGGTCTCAGGGCTGGCGACTGTTCTGAGGAACATGGAGGTGTCTACGTCCCGCCCGACACAAGCAGACCAAGCACACAAAAGTTTACAACCCAGTACAACATTACTTAAACAAAGGGCTACAATCTATAAGTCTCTTAAGGCCATTCCAATGCACAACTTTAGATCATAAATCGTCATCAAGGTACCCTCTAAAACAACATTCAAGGGACCTTATTGTACAAGTCTAAACTTCGACTGGTTTAACATTTAATAAGGAAATTAGTCATTAATTATAATCGTAAATATAATGAATAGTTATAATTGTCATTTAGCACAATAATTAACATTTAGTCTTTAATTATAGATCAATAATTAACGAAATATCCTAAAATCATTTGATGCAAACATTGTAAAATTTACATCAACATTCATTCAATGATCTAAACTTATAATTCGATAGACAAAAATTAGGAACCAATAATTGTCTCAACAATGCAAGGATCATAAATCCCTAATTAACACAATATTCAATTTTTTTTTCGCAAGCATATAAATTAATATTAACATTAACTCAATGATCTAAATCTATAATCGATAGCCAATAATTGAGAACCAATAATTAGTGCAGCATCCAAAACAAAAGTAATGATTTCATGGCACAAAAACGGTAACTTAATTCAACAGGCATCACCTCTTTTCATGGTGCCTACTAATTATTAGTTCCCTTCAAGGCACATGGACACACCATCATAACATCAATTGTAGGTATGAAAATTTTTGGAAATAAATAATGTTTGAAAATAAATTTTCTGCTTAAGAGCTTACCCAATTTGTTGTAATTACCATAAACATTTTAGCATCAATACTATCTATAAATAATTTTCCTCTCTATGTACTAGCCCTTAGCCTTAATTGAGGCATTGACTAATTAAAACA
>ML776914.1:782456-833843 GCA_009831015.1 Picea engelmannii | reverse complement strand
AAAAAAAAGAAAAAAAAAAGAAGAAAAAGAAAAAGAGGGCATAAAAGAATTGAAATAAAAGCCCCATGCAATAATAGTAACTTGGCCATACCTTTCAACCATGGGCAAGTTATTTTTAAATTTAATGTTGATAGGGTAGTGAATGTTTTGGCTAAACAATTTAATCTTAGCCAAAGTGTCTGGGTTAGATTAGTGAATAAATATGATCAGACTGTCTAATCTTGGTCAGATAGCCCTAGGGTAGAGTAATTTCTTAACCCAACAGTCTAATCTGGGTTAACTGTCATAGGAAGATAGGTTAGCATGTAGGTGAGTGTCACTGTTGCTTCATCCTAATAAAACCAGCTTGATGTCAAAGTATAGCACCATGTCTCAAAATCCTAAAAGATAGTTTGGTCGAAGCCCCTTGGTGGTGTCTATGTGAAAAGTTTGGGAAAAAAACCATAAGAGGAACCTATCCTAAGTTTTCCCAACACATGTGTTCTCCGCTCCTAGTTTATGCTCCCGACACATTTCGACGGTCATGATCGCGGCGCCCATATCTACGGTGCACAGAGCATTCCAGACCCCCCCAACCATTCTGTGTTTAACCGAGGGGGGGGGTCTGGAATCGGAAATAATATTTGCGCACATCTGGACGGCCTAGAGACGAGTGCTTAAATCAACGATCCAGATTGGATTCTGGACCCCCCTGTCCATTCTGCCTTTAATCGAGGGGGGGGGTCCGGAATGAGTGTTAAAGAGCGCGCTTGGATCTACGGCTCAGAAATAGGTGCGTAGATCAATGGCCCACAATGGATTTTAGACCCCCCCTGATGTTCTGATTTTAACCGGGGGGGGTCAGAAATGGTTACCTCCCTCTGGCGGGCCCCTTGTCATAGGTGGCATCAATCTATTGGTCTCGATGTCCCGTCACCGTCTGCTATCTGACAGCCCCCGTCACTTATGAACGTCATCTCCCACTTGTTCCACTTGTTCCTGAGTTATGTCCCATCCCATAACTGTTTTCAGTCCCCTACCCCTTTTCACTCATGACCAACCCCTTATTGTGACGTTTACCTCCAATCCCTAACTGCCACATCACCCGGTCGTATTCTTTTAGTCACCGTCACCTACCATCTCACCCCCAAGTGGCCCGTTGTCCATTTATTACTGGATAAACTATCCGTTATCCAGCTGACCTATCTCCCGTGCCCAACCGACCCCATTTTTAAAATAAAAGTATTGTTTTCCCCATTTTCGTTGTTCACTCATCGCACCAGAAAAACTCATAGCTTTCTCCTTCGTTATATCCCGTCGCCTTCTTCCACAGTCAGTCAACCTTACTAACTTCGCGTTATTTGCAGGTATTGTTGCAGAGATGGCGCCAAAGCCAAGACAAGCAGAAGGAGAGGAGAATCCTTTTCTCCCGCCTCCTGTCGACCTGGACAAGATCCCATTGGTTGACAAAGACATATTGATCGCAGATACCCAATGCGATTTCGATTTCTCAGACCTCCAATCATGGCTCAGGGAGGTTTTCCTGGACTAGAGCGATGAAATTGGACTCTGGGAGTCCAATTTACCCCTTTACCTTTTTCCCTAGATCCACCACTTTCCCGAATTTTCCCTTAAATGCCAAGCTCACTATATTCCCGAATAGAGGGCCATCATCTCCTCATCCGGAGACACCCTGTTCTTCATCACGCCTGAAGACATAGACCAAATGATGCAAATTCCCCATGCTGATTCTCATTCTCCTTTCAACCTAGAAATCATTACAGAGTTGTATCAGAAGATGACTTTCCCCCAGAGAGCTCAAATATTCGAGTTGTTCCTTCCCACCTCCGCTCAATTCCCTTCCACAAATCCCCCTTACCCGTCGTCCATGTTCTCCACCAAAGGAAACCAAGTCATCTCCTCCCTTTGTGCTCTGTTAGGGTACTATTCTGACCAGTGGTTAGATGAGCCCATTCTGGGTTTTCTATCCATTTTCTCCACTGATGAAAAGCCCACCACACAGTTTGATTTCAGCACCTTCTTGTTCGACAATATTCACGAACAGTTCGTGAATTTTGGCACAGAAGGCATGTTCAGATATTCATCTATACTGGCCTACATGTTCATTTTCTATCAAGCAGATAAGTTTAGTTTTTCCATGCAGAAAATGGATGCAGATGGAAGGCCTCGGCCAGTCATAACATGGACCTCTTTGTTGAAACATAACTCCACAGAATACAGCTTCAAAGCATTTATCGATCTTTTCTACCACCCGGTGGTAAGCATGTTGAGCGGCAGGCCCGAGCCTCGAATAAACGACGAAGTCCAGAGAATTCTGCATCTCTCGGACAACACAAAGACCAGGGATTGGTACCTGTATCAAAACCACACTGAGATCAGAGTGTTCGGATGCGAGTTGGCGCCCTACAAGATGCCCAAATATTTGCCGGTAAGAATCTTTGCTTTAGAGTATATAAGACAAATCATGAATTCAGATGACATCCATTTTGTATCCTTGAAGAAAAAGCAGCAGCTCAGAATCAAGGGGCAGATTTGCTCCTTCATATGCAACAGCCGAGGTGCCGGGGAAGAAGATGACAGGATGTTGAAATAAATGAAGTTCTTTATGAGCTTCCCATGGCACTATGATCCATACGGGATCATCTCAGAAATGTGGGTGAAGAACAAAAATATCCCGTACGTTCACGAAGCTAAGCCCGAGATTGAGAAATTCGCAAATCAGATTGTGTGGGTGTTGACACCTTGGTTGAAGTGGAACAACAGGTTCCCCCGATCACTGTGCTACCAACTTCCATGCCGTAGGTCCCTAAGGAAAAAAGGCCTCGACAAGAGTCATCTCCGCCTGTCACAGAGGTATCGTCTGAAGAGTTCCAGTTGCACACTAAGAGGCCCAAGACAACCACAGTTCCCGGTCCAACTGGAGAAATAGAAGTCCCGCCTACCACAGTGGTCAAGTTTGTCATTCCACCTTTCAGCTCAAGCCTATATCAGGGCATCACCCCAACAGTGCCAAAGAAATCCTCAGGCTCCCCCCTGGACACTCAGTCGAGCAAGACTGGGCCCAAGTTGAGCATCTTCGAGAAGTACGAGATGATTAAGAAAAAGAATCAGACCCTTACCAGCAGTACTTACACTCAATTTCGGAAGCAGATGTTGACTGCGCAACATAGGCTGTTGTCTGCATTTGACACAGAAAAGGGCATGATGCACATGGATTTCCTTTAGGTGCAAGTACCAGACCCCAAGGTGATTACAGATTACAAGAGGGCGACCTTCGAATTCCAGACGAAGGACGTGCACCCAGCAGATCAGATGGATCTGCACAAATAGACAGGGGAAATGGTGTTCCATACGTTGGCACATGCTTCAGCTTCTGCAACAAAATTACAGGTATCATTAAACAATGCTTAGACACAACTCAAGATGGAGAAGATATCATCCCTCGCAAAAGACAACAGAATCAAAACTTTGGAGGAGCTAGTCCTCAAGATCGGCTATGACCCCTCCAACGTCAAAGCTGCAGAGGAGAAGATAAAGAAGAAAAATGTAGACATCGCCTCTTTAAGGAAACAACTGAAACTCCTGCCCACAGAAGACTCACATGCGAAGGAGATAGCATAGAAAGAAGGCGAGAAGGATGAAATGCTCAAGCTGCTCATGGAGCAGAATGCACAACTCAAAGAAATGGAAGTTGAGATGGAGAGATTATTAAAAGAAAAGGAGCAGATGAAGCCAATGGAAGTCATTCCATTGAGTGCCATTCTGATTTTAGGAGCAAGCACAGCAGTAGTAACAACAATCCCATCCGCAACACCAGTGACACCACAAGAGGGGACAACCGACCTCGCCAAATCCATGGAAAAGATGAACCTGCAAGAGACAGAAATCAACAGGCTTAATAAGGAAGTTGAGAACCTCCAGGAACTCAAAACTTCTTTCCAGACCAGTCTCTCCAAAGAAAAGAAGGTTATTGAGTAGCTCAGGAAGGAGCTACAACAGCTCCAAAAGCAAACAGTGACAGGGAAGACTTTGGCTGAGGTCAAAGAGAATGTATGGACAAACATCACAAAGTCCATAAATGAGATATGGCCCATGATCCAAATTATGTTTGAGCAGAATGAGTTGGTCCAGAGGAGCAAACAGGTCATTGATAAAATCAGAGTAGAATTGGGAGATAGACCAACTCAAGAAAATGATATCATCAAATTCCTCAATTCTAAGACCAGAGAAGAACTAGAAGAGCTGAAGATAGAAGACATAACAAAGACTATCCTTGAGGTCAAAAGAGTTTTGACCAAAAGAGGATTAATGCTTCAACTGGAAGAAAAGGTTTAGATCATGGACCAGGAAGTACAAAGGTTCTTCAGCAAGATCAAGGCTCTCCAGAAGAAAGGTCTCCCAGGTCTGAAGGTTATTAATGATAAACTGATGACACTCCCAGATTATAAAAAGAGACTGTCTGAAGTGTTTAAGGACAGTTCAAAGTTTGCTGGCATACAAGGGAGCATCACCGGAAAATAATTCCTGGATGCTCTTCAGTTGGACATCAATATCCAACATGAGATTCGATACATATTCCTCACTAATCCCACATTCGCCAAGTATACGGAAATGGACGAAGTGTATCAGAGACTTCTCAAAGTCACTGTGCCTAGTCATCTCAAATGGGAGGAACTCTGCGATCTGCTCGATTAGCAGATGAGCTATCCAGGTCCAGTCACCTGTCCAGTCAGATGAGGTTGTGCAAAGTCTTCATCAACGGTCTACCCAGAATTTCCACGTGCAATTGCACCAAGTCATCAAGTAGTTTGATTAGTTAAATTAGTTAGGCTAAAAATAGAATTAGCACGTCCTGATCGGTTATGACAGGAACGTTTATAAATTGAGTGATAAATACTTCACCTTTCGAAGTATTGAGGGTTGTTGATCTTCACACCCTGACGCTATCAGACTGTACCATTTTTATGATATCTTCCATTAATAAAAAGGAGGCACTTTTACAGGATTCTTGCATGTATTCACTGGTGATGTTTATTCTCTAAGTTGAATGTTTTTCTTGCTTTGTGATCATATTGTTTTCTGAAACTAATCTTTAAAGAGTAACGTATGTTGCAGGATTTATCTTTGATACCCTGTTTCCGACTCTAAAAGATTTTAATGTTTATCTTCTGATGTTTTCGATTAAGAAATTCTTAACTGCTTCTTAGTTGAATTTATCTTTCTCATCTTTGCTTCTGTCCATCATTTAAGCTACTAAAAGATCCAGTGAGTATATTATCTCGCCCTGTGGAAGTCTTCTTTTCTCGTTTCTGGTTGTATTTCATATTTAATTAAATACAGACCCCATAGCCCAATGGAGGTGTAGACTGTCTCAACCAATTTCAAAAACTCTTTGACAACAAAACCTACAGATTTCTTTACCTAGCCTAATATCTGAATTGAAAACATAGCTAAATCATATAGAGATATCCCTCTATGAAGCTGGAAGGGATAGATCCAAGCTTTAAAAGTGGTTGGATAAAGTTACCTTTGTAGATTTCTTCTGTTTCAACCTTTAGGAAATTTACCAAGTGCTAACAGGTGCCACTTGCTTCTTGTGATTCTTTTGCGCGACGTGCCCTTCAGGATGCACCATGTGCTCCAAGGGTGCCACTTGCCTCTTGTGTTTTTTTTGCACGACATGCCCTTCAGGATGCACCACGTGCTCCAAGGGTGCCACTTGCCTCTTGTGATTCTTTTGCGCGACGTGCTCTTCAGGATGCACCACGTGCTCCAAGGGTGCCACTTGCCTCTTGACTTATTGGTAGACATCAATAACCCCTGGAGTCAACACTCCTCTAGGTGAACTTGTGGGAGACTAAGGGATTCTAAGGAATAAGGCCCCCACCTTATTGCGTGCCCCTTAGAATCATCGTGAACGACTGTCGCAGTCTTCCCTCACGACATCATGGGTCCTCTCGAACTAGGTAATCATTAACATACAGTTCGAGTCACGGTGGGAGTGCTAGTAAGTTGTGGCAGGGTTGTTGTCCACACCTCTCCCTCAACCTCTCTAGTAGTCATGTGTGGCCCCTTTACTCCATATGTGAGTCTGGTCGGCAAGCTATCGTCAGCCTCCATCATCAACAATCATTTCAGAACATGTCCACATCATATCATCTAATCAAATGTACTGAAATCACAATAAAACAATCAAACCCCAATAGCACACTCCCTTACTCGATCCAGAGTCCAAGGGGTTTCTTCGATGCCTCTGCATCCTCAAGGTCCAAAACCCTGCACACTTAGTAAAACCGAGTCAATAGCACCTGTCTATGTCAATGCAGTAAAACATCATGTCATCTACCATAACGCATCATAATCAAGGGCAAATGTTTTAATATCATAATAGTCTAGATCACTTGCGAGCAAGTGTCCTCAAAGAATAAGTTTTCTCAGTGCGCCAGAGTGGGATGTTACAGACTTACATGATATTTCTTTGTTGATGTCCTGATAGTTTTGGTTGAGTGGTTACAAAGGTTAGCTGAAAAGAATGAAACATTCCACATTGTTGTTCCAAGGAGTTGTAACCTTGATTTGATCCAGTAAGTTAATACCATAAGTAATCATATGTCGCGCTTATTTGATTTCTGGTTGGATAGTGTAATGGGGGGTTATGTTACTAAGTTTGTTATAGAGTGTACCTAGTCATTCAATGTTGTTGAAAAGGAGTTCTTTAAAGGTATGCATGGAAGATATTTGAAATTACTATCTACTTAGGTCAAAATGTTGATATGTGATAAGGGGGTTATGAATTTGGGATATGATCACCCTAGTAGCTAGGTGCATCAACGGGTGCAGGGGGCTGGGGACTGACAAGGGGATGGTATGAGAGTATGGAGGAGAGGGATGTAGGAAATAATACATAAGGAACATATCGACTGACAATTCCAAGAGAAGAAGAAGGTGCTATAGAATAAGATATTGGAGTGTTGCACAGTGGAAAAATATTTTGGTATTGTAGGAAGAGGACCATGGCTGATAAATAAAGGAATCACAGTGAGTTTGAGGAAAGAGACACTGGTGTAGTGATTCATATTGAAGGAATACCACACACATATATGAAGGAGAAAAAAATTACCTTCATCTCAGTCCAACATAAGGAGATACATTACATTCTAGTAGCCCCAATTAAGATAGACTTTGTGTCAAACCCACGACCCCATGTGCATCTTTGAGGTCTGAGGTAAGATATGAAATTTTTTTGTGAACAATTATAGTTAGTGAAGGAATCAAGGATAACAATAAATGTAGTCATAGTAGTGGAAGTAGTACGACAACATAGATTTAGTTAGTGACACTAGGGAAGAATACTACGCAGTACACAATGGCAGGGGTAGACCCCACTTTGAGAATGCATGTCTTCCATAGAGTAGGGAAACAAGATATGGAACAATACTTATTTTCCTATGAAGCAATATGGAATGTGAAGTAGGTCCAGGATGACGATACAAAAAACACACAGTTAGTGACGACATTTAGATATTGCGCGTTACTCTGGTATATGAAGTATCACTCCACTCCACCTACAGGACAAGCCATAACTTTGGAAAACATCAGGAAATCCCTATTAAAAAAGTTTTAGAAACTGAAGTATGAGTCACAGTGTATTACAGAACTAAAAGAGATCAAGAAATTGCAGAATGAATCAATATGGGATTTTGATTAGATATTCAATATATTGTTGGATCAATTGGCCTTCCATATTCCAGACGAGCAACATAGGGAATTGTTCATTCCAGGATTGTTACCACATATATGTTTTCCATTGATGCAACAGAAGATTACATCACAGTTAGAATCATTATAGGTCACATGAAGTTCAAAGAATCCCCTATAGGAGAGAATGGCACAGGGATGGCCTAGGTTTAGTCGCAGTTAGCATCGTTGACAATTAAGTTGTGAGATCTTTATAAAGGGAAGGAAAAACATGAAGACGTCTGGTGTGTTACATTCAGAAATGAAGGTCACCATAAGAATGAATGGATATCCTTTGTAGATAATTTGGCTATAGGATCTATGAATCCCTTGTCCACAGGAGTAAGGGTATGGTATGAGATATTTAGAATGATGGGTCACCACCCATCCGCCTGTACTTTGGTGCAGAAGTATTAGAGTACTACCATAAGGGTATTTTGTATTTTTTGTAAGTACATGGGACATGATGAAAATAACTATTATGCACTTGATCTAATGAGAGAATGCACCTTAGATGCATATAGAGTTCAATGGGAATATGGATTAGAAGGAGGGGTACCAAAATATAATACTCTGAGGGGATACAATCAAGGTGGAAGAGGAGGATTCAAATCTTGAGGAAGAGGAGGATTTAGAAGAGGAAGAATATCGATTATCTTCTATAACTATAACCAGGTTGGGAATTTGACATGAGATTGTTAGAATCCTTGTACGACATGCACATACTGTAGAAAGTTAGATCGTATGATGGAAGATTGTTCGTAGCTAATCGCGAACTGGTAGGAGAAAAGTAACCAAAATATGCAGATGATAGTAGTGGAAGAGTGCGACGATTGACCAAGGGTAGCATTAGTTACACACAGAGGAGAAAGAACAGGAACCGATGTGACAGAACAAGGAAATCGGACCAACCAATGGGTCAGGAAAGAAACATAACCTTATTTGATGTTTGACCCTAGGAAAGAGAGAGACACATATAATAAATCAAGGAAGGAGATGCTAGGAACATAATGGGGAACATTGAATTCACCACCTATGTATGACATGCCTCCAGCCTATGACCACTTTATTACAGAAATTCCAGTTGACAAGGGAAGTACTTTGAAGAGTTTCTTAAAGAGTTGTCTAGAAATAATAAAGGATGAAACTGCATTAAATGTGTTGCACAGGATGATCGACTAGTGCGCACAAGATAAACAAGCACTTGTTTCACAACGAGTAGTTAACTAGGTATAGAAAAATAAAATGACGAATAGGGAATTACGACTTAATGCACAGATAGGAGACTACGATATGGATAATATCATCTTGGATATGGGATATGATGTGAATGTCCTTACGAAGCAGGAATGGGAAATGATGGTCAAACCAAAGTTGATTTGGTCACCTATTCAGTTGAGGCTAGGAAATCTGCACAAGATTGTTTCAATTGGAAGACTGAAAAGTGTGAATGTTAATATCGATGGAGTGTGGAACATAGTATATTTTGAAGTAATCGAGATAGTGGATGATGGTAAACCTTATCTAATGTTACTTGGAATTGATCAGGATTTTGATAACCATACCATTATTGATATGAAGAAGAGACAAATGATATTTGAAGTAGGATACTTGATATTTACTGCACCATTGGATCCCACAAAAGGAAGATGATATGTGAAAACGACAAGAGGAAAATAATTCGATAATGTTTAAAATGTGACCATGTGGATGGATGACTATGTTAATCCTACTGCTAAGGGTGTACTTAGTTGGTGAAGTATTATTTCTTGCACGTCATATTCAAAATAAGCCTTAGAACATTGGCAACAAAGGTTACACGAAGTATTTATAAGGATATGTTCTTGTATTACCTACACTTTGTGCTGGATTGGAGCTAAGGTACATGATATCCCAAAGTATGATGGACTAACATATATAGATTCCTTTGTAAAATAATTTAAATTATAGATATCAAAACAACATAGATTGATAGCTTTAGATGTCATGTTTAAAGTGACCCCTTTAAGGTGGTGGGATACGCTTAAGGATAAAATAGATAATTGGCAGTGATGAAAAAGGATGTTATAGGTAAGGTTCATAACATAAACTAGATATACTGCACATAAGTATACTGGGTTGAGTTGTCCTATAGATCATCTTACATGGTGCACCGTGACATGGATCTCAACACCTAAGAAATAATGGATGCACTTGTTTTTACACACTCTAGATATGATCCCAAATAAATGGTATCTAGAACTGGAAGCATGGATGATTTTAGGGGCTAAATTTCGCTCATGGGCTAATTTTCCATGGTTTTTCCAAAAACTAGATTCATTATTTTAAAAATTATTCGCCCAAATTCTATAGGATAAAATTATTTTACTTTAAAAATCGCCAAAATTTTATAAAAACTATATAAAATCCTTATAAATTTGATTATTTTTACAAAAATGTCGCCAAACGTTTATAGTTGGCATATGAAGGATTAGTAAGATTCGCAAAGATTTCTACATTTTAAAACAAATTTCCATCCTTAAAATCATCCCTAACTGGAAGTATGCAGGGGAACAACAGACTGAGAATATTTGACTTGCAACTTCAAGGTAACTTTCAATTTCAAATATGACACTCCTTCGGTCGACACAACTCTACACATTATCAAAAACAAGATCTTTACATCAGAAGACTTGACAAGACTAGTACCCTTATGTGCACCCAGATATTTTGTGGTTGTTCAAGAGGTTTTGGAATGCTATAATGTTGTTGAAGAAGACCAGGAGGACGGATACCTGAGAAATTCGCAAGTGATAGAAACCGAAGGAGAGCGCGTAGTAGAAGGTCCTAAGATTGAATCTATCGAGTATGAAAATCTATTGAAAATGTGCAAGATGAATATTGGTACGAAGGATAATCCCAAGTTCAAACACATTGGAGATTATTGGAATGAAGAAACTGTCGAGAATATTGTTGATTTACTGTGTGAATACCAAGGGGTGAAATTATGAAGATGGGTGTCTATTTTGCTTGTTTTATGAGGAAACAAACTATATTTTCACAATTTATTCAACTTCTGGCATACAAAAGTATTTTTTTTATTTAGAATTTCACTTTACAGTAAAAACAAAACTTGTGAATAATTTTGTTAGCTTTCCAATGACTATTTTTCAATTTGTTTTTATTAAGATTTGATATGTCAATTTGGAAATTGTTTAACAATATGTTCCTTAAACATGAAATGAATGATAATGAGTTATTTCCCCCCAACAATGTATCTATTATTAAACTTTTGTTTTTAACAAACGAAATATACTGCAACAATCTATAGAGACTCTATTTTATTATGACTATAATTTTGAATCTAACGGATGAGTATTATAATTTATAGAATTTTTTGAAGTTGACCAAGATGAAAACGTTGCATATTTTAAACACATGTTTTCCCCCACCTTGTATCTATCTTAGTTTTTACTTAAAAGTAAAATCTAAAAATACCCTTTTGAAAAGAACAATTTAAGGACTATGAATATAACTTTTTCTAAATTTTTCATTGTGTATTTTTAGAGATACTGATATTTCATTTCAATGAATCGTAATGTTAGCTACAAATATTGTGCAGTGATTTTTTTAAAAAATTAAATAAAATTAGATAAAAATAATAAAAATGAAAACAAATTATAGGAATTGAAAGTAGATTCAATTTTGCAAATGCTGGTGTCATTTTTGAAACCAAATTTTCAGTATTTGCAGGAGTCTGCAACCTCCAAAGTTTAGGTAAGATAGAGGGAATTCTTTGGTTCCTGCAAACAGTCCCATTCGCTAGCCAAAAAACATAATTCTAACGGAATCCGTCAAAATTAAACAGTTTGTAAGATTTTTGGCCAAAAAAGTCTTTTTTTGGACGAAAGATGGGTGAGCGAATTCCGTCGGCCAGAAAAAATGAAAAGACACGTCATATTGTTTCATTTCGCTCCAAATCGTATAAATACACTTTCGATCGAACACATTTAACACAATTCATCTCTTGTTTCATGTTTTTCTAGAGCACCTTAACAAAGTTTCGAATCATCTTTTTCATTTTTGTTGAACAAGGTAATTGATGTTTGTTCAAGTTTTTATTGGAATAGAAATTTATATATTGAAAGATAAATGTTGAACATTTTTTCAAGGTGAAGCCTTTGTTGAACATAAAATTATTGATATTATTTTTTAATAATGTTTGTGACAATGAATTTTTTCTGAGACTATTCTAAAATATTGATTTTGTTAAAAACTTTTACAGATAACTATACTCATGGGAAACAAAAGTTTACGCAAGAGAAAATTTGATCGCACTTGATATGAAACTCACCATAATGATAAAAGGAAACAACATTATTGGAGAAATAAACGAGAATGTGCAAATATTGAAGAAATAAACGATGCTAATGTAAATAGAGATTTTCAAGAAGAAGAAGTCCAACCAGGTATGCATGCACATATTGTCTATATTAAAAGTATAGAATTCAAATTTAAAATATTGTTTAATATAATTGATTGTAATTACGATTTGATGTTTTTCAAAAAACATAAATAGATTTGTCTCATAATGTTGATGAAGACGTTGAAACCAAAATTGAAGCAGAAGACGAATCACCTATAGGTATGTATATAAATTTAGATAATACAAGATGAACACTTGTACATAGTTTAATGAATTTATGTTCGGGTTTTGTTTTTTAATATTAACTTTAAATTGAAATATGCAGGGCAATCTATCAACTTTGATGATGAAATATTAGAAAATGTTGATACTGAAAAATTTGGGAAGAGAGAAGCTAAGAATTATATAAGATATCGAACTAAGAATATGTATAATACTTTTTTCAAAGATGAATTAATAACAGTACAAGCTCAACTTTTACTCTGTCTAATAAATTCAAGAAAGTTAAAAGAAGCTACATCATTATTGGGTATTCAAAAGTCAACAAAAGATACAAAGGTGAAATAGAATGTCTTTGACAATATAACTAGTGTATTAAAAACTTTTGGAAAATCTCAAAAAAAAAAATGTTAGTGTTGCACGTAGAGTGATACAAACAACAATTGTTTCATCTAGCAATATAAAAGATCATTTGACACGACACATGGAAAAAATGATGGGAATGTAAAAAAAAACATTGTACAAAAATAGAAAATTTCGATTGAAAATAGATGCAAATGATGAACTGGCTTGTTGGAAAGTGATTTCTAGACAACCCTAAAAAGATAGACTTGCAAAAATGTTAAATAATTGGCCCGTAATTGTTGGTTGACAGAATCTCATGTTTCACCACATACAAGGGATGTGTTGCGATGAAGAATAGCACGAAAAAAAATTGAAGAACATCCAAAACATATATTGCCAATGACACAAATAGAATTGTTCAATAAGTTTAAAGAAGAGAAAAAAGAAGTTGAAATTTTCATCAATACATTTGCACAACAAAAACCATGGTTTGTTAGACCCATCACTGTTCATGACACTTTTTGTTGTCGTTATCATGTGGAATTTGAGTTATATTACGACACTTTTTTTGATTTTGGTAAAACTTTATGGCCAAGTTCACCTCATCCTTCCACATTCCGTGCTTTTATATCTAAAATTCTATGTGAAAGAGAAGGTGATGAATTATTTTACCAAACAAAATGTGTTGGTGGAAATAAATGTGATCGTTGTGGAAATCTAAGTTTGTTTCACTGAAAGTATCGTATTGATATGAATAATCAATCATTTTTTAATATATCAGTCAATTGGAAGAGATATAAATATATCAACAACACGACTCCACATTCTTCAAATGTTGTTTCCAAAAGGATTGATTTGAAAGTAGATAAAATTTGTGTGATAGATTTTTTGAAGAAGTTTGAAGAAGAAATTTATAAATACACCAAGCATTCACATAGAGATCGATGAAAAGAACTACATTTCAAACAATCCTATGAAGTGTTTCCACCAGGGACAATTTTGTATGTAGTTGATTTTGCATAGAATTACACATTCGCTACACAAAAATAAATACAGAGTGAATATTATCATTCTGATCAAGACACTATATTTGTCCATGTTCTATATAGACATGATCAATGGAGTCTTGATAACATAGAAAGCACCACCACAAATCGACATGTTATTAAAGAATATCACTTTTATATAAGTGATGATCGAGCACATGACACACATTATGTACAACATTGTTTTGATAAATTTTATGATTCATTGAAAGAATGCGGGATAATATTTCGATCGACATTGGATATGGTAAGATAGATGTGTGGGTCAGTTCAAATCTTCATGATCATTCTATTGGTTGTGTCGTCTTCATAAAAAATCAAACATTACACATTTTTGGAATTTTTTTGAGACTGGTCAAGGAAAAGGAGAGCACGGTGGTGCAGGGGCATGTGTAAAACGAACACTTCAAAGGTATCAAATGAACCCTCATGTCGATCAATTTGAATCTACTGATCAAGTTTTTGAATGGTGAAAAATGGCATTAATCCATGAAAATAATTCGTCAAGGGATGTGCGCAGGTGTGTCTATATATACATGTTAGACATGTACACATGATATTTTTATTCACGTGTTTAAATTTATATTCAGTCTTCCATTATTTTCTTGAGAGATTTCAAGTTAACAAGTTCTTATCTTGTGCAGGTTTTTTTGGTATGTTGGAATCCAAGATGTAAATAGATTAATCCCATATGAAGCTGATACAATACATGGGACACAAAAAATGCATTTAGTTAAAACAAAACACTATCAAAATGTGTTTTCATTTGATAGAATAAATGAGTCTTGTTTTTGTTCAGTTTGCATAGAGGACACAAAATCCACAAAGATTTGCGAAAATGAAAATGCAGAATATGTTAAAGCTTGGAGACATATCAAAATTAATATAAAAGGGAAAATTCCACTTGCAAGCTCAGAGGATATGGAATCAAATGAAACTATAGTGTCAGTTGATGGTGATAGAGTTTCTGATCTTGTTAGAGAAGGTATTTTTTATGTTTAAATTTTTTCAAATAACTTGTTGATGTACTTGTGTGATAATCTAACATGAACTATTTGTTATCCAATATATCAAATTATTTGCAGGAGATGTCTTTCCCGTGGTTGCACTTGTAGACAACACTGAAAACGTGAAATATTATTTGATGCAATGCACAGAACAAAATATGAGGTTATTAGAAGATTTTGATTATAATGGTTTTATATATGAAAGAGGATCCATCGTATTGAAAGGATATTTTTTTGAAGAAACCCATCAAACCAATACTCATGTTCACTTTCAATACTACCATCCAGATGTCATAAGTTGTCAATATAGTCATTTGGTATGTGCAACATGCATAAAGTTAATAGAATTTTAATCAAGAAAAAAAACAAAAGTTAGAAAATGAAAAATGTCCAAAGCCAATCATGAACGAATAATTGAAGAAGGAATACCATTACGATTTCTTTAAACAAGTGACATGTACATTCCATAATTTTATATTTTGCATTGAAAGTACACGTATTTATGAATATCTAGGATTCTAGAATCATTTCCAGTTTAATTTACTTTCATGGTCCATTCAATTAAGAAAAGTTGTATTTTTGATGAATTATAAAGTTTACCAAGCCTTATTTACAATTTCAGTGAAGAACCTATAGATTGTATCTAGGGAACCTAAATTGACCTATACTTTGGATGATTATACTTTAATCCTACAAATTATCCAAATCGTATACACAAATCCTTTAATGCATGTAACCAATTTACTACATATAGGATTTGTGTTCATTGTTTGAGTTTGATTGTTCAATGTTTTTTCATATGAATATGATAACTTCATATCAAAACTAGGACCCATTTCCATGTCATTATAAGGGACTATTGATGGCTTAGAAAAACTTTAAAGACATCTTAAAGTGTATGATTAACATCCTAATTAAATAATTCAAAGTAATGCATATGATCATCATCCTAATTAAAAATTTTAAAGTCATCTTAAAAAGTATCAATTTTAATTATGAAATTGTGAATTTTGATTCCAAAAGTGTTGATATTATATTAAATTGTTAAATTTATGCATTTAGATTTAAATATCTTGAAGCAAATTGAAATAAAAATGTGTATGATGAACATGTAACAAGTTACTTTTATTCTACATATTAAACAAATTTTTCAATGAGTTTGATTGAAAAAAACTTAAGTTGAAAACGAATTTGATATTGTGGCCTGATAACAAAAAATAAAAAATAAGAGGTCCTCTACTAAGGCTTGGTTTGTTGCATTTAGATTTTAATAATTTTAATTGAATTAATGATAGGTGTCATATTAATGGCATTAGTGAATACTTCCAATGTGCAGAGTATTGATAATTTCCATCAACCATTTTCTACCCTTTTTTGATACAAAAACAATTTATATCAATATAAATTTTAATGAAAATCGCTTAGTCATATTAAAGTATATTTTAATTTTACATATTAAAATAGGTTCTAAATCATGTTTTTATTTCAATTTTTATTTCAAAGTACATATTTTTATTTCACATTTTCTTGAATAAATATATTGAAAGCTCGAAAAGAAACCAAAGATTAACATAACCAGTTTAGTGTTAGACTGTCATAGTGAATACTTCCATTAATGGTATAGTGAATACTTTCATTAATGGTAGGTGTCATATGAATGGCATTAGTGAATACTTCCAATCTGCAAAGGGTTGATAATTTCTACTATTTTCGATACATAAAAAATTATATCAATATAAATTTTAATGAAAATTGCTTACTTATATTAAAGTATATTTTAATTTTACATTCTAAATCATGTTTTTATTTCAATTTTTATTACAAATTACACATTTTTATTTCACATTTTCTTGAATAAATATATTGAAAGCTTGAAAAGAAACCAAAGACTAACATAACCAGTTTAGTATTGGGTTGCCATTTCATTGTGAAATTTCATAAGAACTATAAATTTGATGACTTGTTTTTTACTATTTTCAACCATATTTCCAAATCAAACAAAATTTAAATTATATGTTGGAAACTATAATTTTTATTTCACATTTTCTTGAATAAATATATTGAAATCTCGAAAAGAAACCAAAGAATAACATAACCAGTTTAGTGTTGGACTGTCATTTCATTGTGAAATTTCATAAGAAACTATAAAATTTGATGACTTGTTTTGACTATTTTCAACCATATTTCCAAATCAAACAAAATTCAAATTATAATCTATTGACTATTTATTAATGAATGAAAAATATATTTCACCATCATAAACAATATAAGAGAAATCAAAGATGAAACAATAAACAATATATTCCACCATCATAAACAATATAAGATAAATCAAATATGAGACAATAAATTGATATTTTGAGTTCCATATATATATATATATATATATATATATATAATCAAAGTTTGAATAGTTACACTGCCAAATACATAGGTTCCACATCCATTTTATGATGATAACAAAAACTAAGACATTTAACTCCAAAATTTTGGACTCTAAGCCATTGCTTTAAGATAGATCACTTCATACCTACAATTTAAAACCTGCAAAAGAAAACAAAATTCAAAAATTAAAAATTTACAATAAAATATATGTACAAATTTAAAATAAAATGTACACATGTACCATTTTAGATAAATAAAAAAAGTTGTGATTAAAGAAAAATTGACATAAATACCAAAAGCTTTAAGTCTCATCCTCCAACATACTCCTTTCCACCAAATATAATGTAAACATATTTTCCACCAAATATAATTTAAACATTTGTAACAATAAAAAAAAATAATAAAAAAAAACAAATAAAACATATTAGTATATATACTTTAACTAAATATTAAATAAACAATAAGAAATAACAACATATCCAACCAGAGTTATACAGATTTAATATTTTCCCTCTCTTTTTATTACACATTTTTGGCACTTTTTTTAAACCAAACTTCCATCACAAAGTTCCAAAACTTCCAAAATAGTTACTTGCCACATTAAGCATATATGATTTAAACAATTTGTAAAATCTTATCTAAAATCTTAAAAAAAATTAAAGAGAAAAATTGTGTTCTTGGTAAGAAATTTTTGTGTTCGGAGTTAGATAGTAATCTGAAAATAAATATAGAACTGTGTATGCAGAAAGTTCACAAATCTCCATATTAAGTCATTCTTCCAATGAAATACTTATCTCCTTGTGGATAAAGTCCCAAATCCTTCAGGTGAAATTCTCATCCCAGGTGATCTTATTTACTCAGCAGTAAAATACTAATCTTATCAACAGTAAAATACTTCTCTCCTCTTCTGCAGTGATATAGATGTTCTCATGTAATCAAATTCCATAATTCTCTTTCAAATTAAAGGACTCATAAATCTCCATATTAATCCATTCTTCCGGGAAATTACTTATATCTATGAAATCTCACACAAATCTATTTTTCCATAAAATACTTATCTCCTCTTTCTGCGGTGGAATATATGTTCTCCTATAATCTTTCATGTACATGAATAAAACATAAGTGTTCACATATATTAAGTCATTCTTCAAAAACCATTTAAATATTTCATCTTTGGGATGTATTCATATTACATATAATCAAATTCTCTTTGAAATTATGTGAGCTAGCTCACATATAGTATATGTAAGTTCTAGAAAATACTTATCTCCTCTTTCTACAATGGAATAGATGTTCTCATATAATATTTCATGTACATGAGAAAACACAAATCTGCACATATATTAAGTCATTCTTCAAAAACCATTTAATTATTTCATCTTTGATATGTATTCATATTACATATAATCAAATGCTCTTTGAAATATGCCTTCGTCATAATCTAAACATAAGTGAGATCATGCACATACATAGCTTATTTGCAAATCTACTTGAATGCTGGTTTTTGTGGTTAGTAACCAATTTTGTTAAGAGTTTGACAATACCCTGGCAAGAAGGAATTCACTTCATTGTATGAATAAAACACAAATGTCCATACTATGTCATTCTTGGACAAGAAGGAATTCACTTCATTGTATGAATAAAACACAAATGTCCATACTATGTCATTCTTGGACAAGAAGGAAAGGTATGCAATTGAATTTTTTTTAGAAACTTCCCCTTTTTTGATGTGGGATAGAGTCTGTTCTCAAATAATCAAATGTTCAAGTTCAAAATTAGGTCTTCATCATGATCTAAACATAAATAAGTTTGAATGTACCATTTAAGAAAACAATAAGCTTATACAGGGGTTCTATATATTTCAAAATAATTGATCAAAGCATTGAAAATTTATATAGACACTAGTTTAGTAACCCTATGAATAGGAAAGGCTAAACTACAAATTTGAGAAAACAAAAATTTGAAAAAAGTATAAAATATAATCTTATTCAACAAAAATAAGCTTGAACACTTTTATATAAAACCCCAACATAAAAGCAAATTAAAACTCACTAATGTGCAATGAACATACATTTATGAATCATCATGAATAAATGCATCCTTCCCAGGTATGGATGCTTCCTCTGCTTCCTCTTCAATCCCAATATCCTGCACTCTCTTCTCCACATTTTGTTCAAACACACTCTCATGTAATCTCTTCTCCACATTACCCTATATAACACATTTCAAATTTGAAATTTTAAAAATTTAATTTAAATGATTTTAACACATTAAATTGTAGTTTTAAATTTTGAAACATGTAATGCCTATGATGTGCCAACCTATGATTTAATAAATTAAATGTTTTTTAATAAATTCTTCTTTTAAATTAATAATTTAATTGACAATTTGCAATTTTAATATATAACTAAATTTGTTTTCAACATGCAATGATACCTGTGAACTCCCACCTCTTCAAACTCTCCCAATGAGAATTGATACAAGCCTTCCCAATTAGTAGGATATGGAATAGGGATCTATGAACAACACAACTAAGAACTAAATCTAGGATTCAATGTGTTCAAACTTATACAAAATTATAAATGTCATGTTGTTGATCTTATTCAAAAGATTGGAGATTGGACAACTAAAGTGCTCATTTGTGAATATTAGAAAATGCATACCTGATTCAAGCCATCCAAATTTAAACTTGTGGAATCAAGTCCCCTATTTACTGGAAATTCATTTAACATATCTCCAAACTGCAATTAATGACAATAACAACTCAATTATTTCTATAGATACACTGATATGTATCCAGATCTATAATTAGAAGTAAACTATCCTAAAATACGTACAACATTTACTAACTAGAACACATACCAATCTGTTGTTCGGTTCATCATTCTGAATGACTTTTTTCCAACCATCATGACAAAAAGTTTCATACTCCTTAAGATATTCTACTGACATGGTATATAACTCCACATCTGTTTTATAAACAAAAATAGCTCGAGAATGGGCTTCCGCTCGCTAACGGTTCAAACCAACATCAACACCATAAAAAATCGATTCCAAAATTTCCCCGATTGCATTCGTAGCCTTGTTTCCAACCTTTGATGAAGCTCACAACTCTGAATGTGAAGCAAATGACCCTGTTGGGCGAGATACTAAAGGTCATGGAGACCTCTGCAATGTTGCATTTTGATATGCTCATTTTCGATCATATGTACATCCTTTACCAGCCCCATAATAATCAGACGGTAGAATAGTATAATCAGGGTGCATGTCCATGAAAAAATATGCATAAAAGTGTCTAGAAAAATAATGTGGAACCTCATTGTTCCACGAAAATTTTCCATATGTTGCCAAAAATATTTTATATAGATGTCTTTCTATGTTGGGGTGCTTAAAATATTTCACCTTCAACATCTTTCTCTTTGGCACATCTTTGAAATTGAACATCGAAATTGTGTTTTATTTTGAAAATTTATTTTTTACTACATCCCATTTATCAAGGCCCATCACCTCTGACTGTTGCCGCCTCATCAAATCGATAAAATTATCATTGGTTGGCCCCATATTTTGATTTCCATCCATAAATTTTTGCAATGAATGCAAAAAACTTTACAAGCTTTGTTTACTCTCCTGGGGGAGATCAAAGCTCCTAAAATCATTTTCCAACCTTCTTTAACACCTGAGCATCTCTCAAGGGTCATTTCTTCAGTAATCCTTTCCTAGGGAAGCTCATCACCAATATCCAAAGGATAGGTGGACGTAGGCATGTAATCTTTTGTTTCTTGATAACACCGCCTCCTAAATCCACCTTCATCATTTTCACCAACATTAGAATATTCGTGACACCCACTCTCTTTTTGATTGTCTTCCCTCACACTAAACTCATTTTCTACACACACATTTGAAAGTAATTACAACATTTAACTTAACATAAATATAAATACACAAAAATTGTAACATCCCGCTCTGGCGCACTGAGAAAACTTATTTTTTGAGGACACTTGCTCGCAAGTGATCTGGACTTTTGTGATGTTAAACCCTATATACTTGATTATGATGCGATTGACAGACGACATGATGTTTTACTAGTTTTGATTGACACATGTGTTGTTGACTCTGTTTCATTGAGTGTGCAGGGTTTTGGACCTTGAGGATGCAGAGGCATCAGTGGAACCCCCTTGGACTCCGGATTGAGTCAGGGAGTGTGCTATTTGGGTTGATATATTTACTATGATGTTTCATTGATTTGATGATTTGATGATGACATTTATGACATGATTGTTGATGATGCAGGCTGACGATAGCTTGCCGACCAGACTCACATATGGAATAAAGGGGCCACACACGATTTGCAGAGAGGTTGAGGGAGAGGGGTGGACAAAATCCCTGCCACCGCCTACTAGCACTCCCACCGTGGCTCAAACTGTAGGTTAACGATTACCTAGTTCGAGAGGATCCACGATGCCGTGAGGGAAGACTGCGACAGTCGCTCACGATGATTCTAAGGGGCACGCAATAAGGCGGGGGCCTTATTCCTTAGAACCCTTAGTCTCCCACAAGTTCACCTAGCAGAGTGTTGACTCCAGGGGTTATAGATGTCTACCAATCAGTCCAGTTGGTGAGTGGCACCCTTGGAGCATGTGGTACATCCTAAAGGGCACGTCGCACAAAAGAAACACAAGAAGCGAGTGGCACCCTTGGAGCACGTGGTGCATCCTGAAGGGCACGTTGCATAAAGGAAATGAACGAGGCGAGTGACACCCTTGGAGCACGTGGTGCGTCCTGAAGGGCACGTCGCATTGATGTGGATGAAGGAAACAAACCTAAATAACCCTAAGACAATAATGCCTTAAGAAATTCTTAAACAACTTCCCTAACCCAGTGTCCCCCAGTTCAAAATCTAGTACTAAATCTAAAACTTTTAGGGTAAAATTTTAGTCTAACCATAAGAGCAGACCCTGGAATAAAAAAATAACAAAAGAAACTAAAACCCACCTAAGTAATAGTTGGGTCTTCATAAAATTCTTGGGGCGATGACGAGGGTAAGATTTAAAGAAAATCTAATAGTTTTAAAACTTTGCAAGAAGAAATTAATTTCTAACTGGTGGGAGAATGACATCACCTATGTAGTATAACATAAAGAAAATTCCAAACAAAAAAAACAAAAAAACTAAGACCATTATCCTCTCATTATCCCTGTCTACATTATTAAACTACCATCCATCACCTTAATCTTCCAGTATCCATTTCCCATTACATGTCCATTTCACATTATTAAATCACCATCCATCCCCTTAATTTCTCATTATTCCTCTTTTATGTTATACATCTACTTTTCCCACATACATGTTTGTCATCACTTTAATCTCTTATTAACATATATATATATATATATATATATATATATATATATTAATGATAAATTAAAATGATGGATGATGATAAATTAAAATAATGAATAACATGCTTGTAAATAGGAAAAGTAAAGTAATATATATTATTATAAACAAATTGACGTGTAGTCCATAATCTCTAATTTATATAAAAAGAAAATAATTTATGGAGAAGGGTAGGGATGAGTGACACTTGTAAAAGAGAGAAATTTTTAGGGTTTCATTAAAAACTTAAATTTATTATGATTTAGGGTTTGAGGGGCATAAAGAGAGGGGAGGAAGGGAGAAATGGGGGGAGCTATTAGGTATTGTTATGCTACCGAAATGGGAAACTGGACTGATTTCTTATGAGGAGTTGGGATTTTCTCAACTATATTAGAGTGGTAGCTCAGTCGTGGAGGCGAGCTGGGAAGCTAGGTATACCTTCTGGATTGGTGTGGTCCCTTTGCGGCTCGGGGGGTTAAGGGGGAAGAAGAGTACCCCTAGCATTTGGCTGGGAGGTACCGGTGAGTCCTCTACGATCGGCGAGTAGGAGCAGCATGGAGCGCAGGAGCGGCACAGAGCGTGGACGTCATCTGAAGCGGGCGAAAAGGCACAGGTATGTTTTTCATATTTTTATGGTAGAATGTGATAGGGTTTAGGCAAGTCTGCTTATTAATGGAAGGGTAGAATGACTGGTTTTACCATTGTATTCGGGCCATAGGATAACTAAATGGGTTCTTGGCTGAGTTTGTTATCTTGGTATTCTGGTAATGTAAAATCGTTTTGTAAATCGTTCTGGCCAATGTAAGATCGTTCTATGTGTTCTGGAAAATGTAAAATCGTTCTGTTTTCTTTAATTACTGTGGGCATTTAGTTTATTAACTTACCGTCATGTCATTTTTACCTTGCCACGGTGTTTTTAAATCCACTGTGGGCGTTGATTTTCTGCCGGGGCGTGTATTTACTTCACTGGGGCGTTTTTACTAATATGTGGGCATTTTTCTTTTGCTGTGGGCGTTTGATTTTGATGGGCGTGTGAAAATCTACTGAGTATTGGTTGACTGCTGAGTATTGTTTTGAATGCTGGCGGGTGTTTTAAATCTTCTGTGTGAGTTGATTTTTGAGTGGGATTGTTTTCTTACAAGATTTAAGGAGTCCAAGGGCATTCATGGCTGACTGTGTGTGGGTAGACTGTTAACAGTGGTAGCGTCGCTCATCCTCAGTCTGTGCAAGATATACTGCCCCTTCTCAACAGCTGGTCAGGAAAATTTGATTTTGGCGACCCTCAAACCCTTCCAGACTTAGTAAACCTGCCAAACATCTCCTTACCTTTTAAAATCGTTGTCTATAATATTGTTGTTTATAAGATTGCTGATGAGATTTAGGATCTCATCATTGGATCTCTGAAAGAATCGTTGTTTATAAAAATCGATGTCTATAAAATTGCTGGTTATAAACTCGCTGATAAGTAATTGGATCCCTCGTCATTGTAACAGAAGAATTTTAGCGCTAGCCCTCCACTCTCGCCGGTGCGTTTTCCTTAGGTTGTCATTTTGGTTTCGTTTGTCGGCGAGTTCCTGCACATTGACTTTCGTCTCAGTCGCCCCAGCCTTGCACCTTTGTTTATGACTGTAACTTATTAATTTATGAAGCGTAAGGTTAGCAGGAGAAGTTAGAACATGTAACATTGAGTAGAGATACTGGTACCATGATTGAATAAATTATTCAAGGAAATTTTATACCGTTTTTGTTTCCTTGCAACGATTTGTTTATTTTTAAATTATTTTTCTTGAAAAAAATTAAATATCAGGTTTTAAAATTCAATAGATTGTTGCTTATATTTCGGGCACTTGTTAATGAAAATAGATTTGAAAATTGAGGTGGATTTGTGCAACCTAATTTTTACACTCTAGGTTGTAGTTGAAAGATTGCTAATTCATTTTATTTTTAGTGGAGACGTAGAATATGTCACACACTTCACTCGTGATCCTTCATATAATAAACTTGAATAAAAAGTTAATTACCCTAATCTATTATTCATGGTGTTGTTTTTACTAAGAGGCTTGGGCACTTATCTCCACATTAAGATAAGCTGGTTATTTTTACTTTAAACTTCGTCTCTAAACAAAATGGAATTTCTAAGCTCGTATTTTGCAAACAATATGACAATATGTAAATGGCCCATAAAGTATTCCTTTTGGCATTGAATCATGGAGCAAGGAAAAATATAAATTAAAATATTCTAAAAACCCTTATGACCTGAAATAGAATAGCTAGTGACAATTGTTGCAACAATAAAGGTGATAATTCCACTTTGGTATTAAGAATTACAAGTCCGAAATAACTTGACGAATTATGATTACCACCTTAATGCTACACCAATCCTAAGTTGTTAGTCCATTATGTCACTCATACCCCTTCGCCTATTGTAATCATATATGTTWAGTTGCACATAAAWMAAAATTTATTCCCTTCGAATGAATCACCTGTCCATCTAACCACTATTATATTAATTCATAGAGGTGTTTAGTCAACAAGATTTACTAATAGCTCCATCCTAACTTTGATTTATTGATGGTCTTCCATGATGCATTAGTGGCAATGAAAACATGGATACCAACACTTGTTAGATTAGGAGGGTTGATTCAAGGTACCTTCACAATAAATTGAATTTGATTTAAGAAGATGAACTGCAGAAAATCAATTTAGACTCCACTTTATAAAAAAGGGTTGGATTTTCTTGCGTCGCCTTGTGGAATTGGTTTTGTTGTCTAAGAATTTCATGTTATTTTTCTCACAAAATACAATGCATTGACCTAATTTCTTTCAGACTTGATGAATTCTTTTATATCACCTACGTAAGATAATTTGTCTCTTTAAGTTACATAGGGAGCTACATAGGAGATGTACATGTGAATCTCTTCATGAGTGATGACAGACTTAATTGAGCTAGATCTTAACAACATACTAATCGTATCTTCAGAGTGTACAACATTTCAAAATTGTAATTATGCCCTTGTGTTTCCTGCAATTATTCATGTAATTGCTTGTGCTCAATTGGTTTCCTTTCTTATTGTGTAATAGGTTGATGAATCTTAGCAGAATATTTTATGGGGCACCATGATAGATATGATGGGCATGGGTGTGGTCACTTCCTTTAGAATGTTAGTTAAAGTTGAATTATTGAATATTTGGTTCCGCACCTGGAAGTAAGGTAGATGACTACCCTGGCTTCTTGAATTAAATAAGGTTGATTTCCTTGCGCTTGCACTTATGTCGTTCCATGATGGGTGTAGTAGTCCATTTCCCTCGCACTGTGGTATTCTGGTGATGTGTGTTGATTCATAAAACTATATTGTGCAGTGATCGTCATTGAGGATTGTTGATTTAGAATTTTAGTTGGGTCTTGATTGTGTCGGGCGGGATGTAGACACCTCTTTGTAGCCTAGTATATAAGTCTGTGCGTGTGATTATTCTTGTGTAAAGAATCCTGTGCCGTATCAAGAGTCGCGGGCCCTTTAAAGGCAGGGTTTCCACTCTTGCGACACACCTGACGGAGATTACTAGTTTCTGCCTGAGTAGACGGCCAGGAGCCTATCTGACCTTCTCTCTCTCTGGAGCAGAGAACTAAGATTAAACGCCCTGCTTTCCTGTGCAGAAATAGTAAAATCCACTACTATGGATTCTTCCTTGTGTTTGTACCGTACATAACCTAGTGGTCGTTTATGCTTGCAGTTTTTGTTGTGCGCCTTATGTCTACGGTCATTTATTGCTTGCAGTCACCTGTTGAGTGCCTTAATCCTTCTGGTTTTGTTCATCGTGGTTGCGTCTTGTCAGTCGTCGGGTGGTGACGTAGAGTCAAGTGTGTCTATTTCCTTTCTACATGCGTGCACCCACTTTTAAAACAAAAAAAAATTGCACCTATCATCAGATTTGTTGTCCTAACGAGGAGGTTCGTTACATATGGTATCAGAGTCGGTTCAACCCGCGACTTGGGATTCGCTACGGCTTTTGTGACATGATTAATTTGAATTATATTGTTTTTGATCGAGTTGATGTGTGCGTGAAGGTAATATTGGTTAGAGGACGTCGCAGAGGCAGATGACGGGGTACTGAGGGAAGAGGCGTGATGCCTCCAGTAACATCCACGCCTGAGGGGTCTAACCCCCAGGGAGGTGAGCAGGTTCTTGGACTGGAATAGATAGCAGTTGGCGATGTTGATTGGGATGATGATATCCTTTCAGTGCATGTCTGAGGCTCTGATCAGTCGATTGCACAGAGACAAGGCCAGGGAACCGGCACCCGCTGAGGTTCCATCGCGAGCACCGGCCGTTATAGGTAGCTTTCACTGTGAACTCGAGAAGGTGAAATTTCCTAAGTTCTTTGGTTCCCCGGATGGCGCCGCCGCCGAGGCATGGTTGGAGAACATGGCGATGTGCTTCGCACTTCGCGATTATACCTCCAACATGAAGGTCCGCATGGCGGTATTCCAACTAAAGGGGAGCGCTCTTCTTTAGTGGAAGATGCTCCTACCGCAGCTGAACATGGCCGTTGAAGACGTGTCATGGGAACTGTTCGAGGAACGGTTCCGAGAGAGGTACCTTTCGGAGGAATTCATTGAGCGTCAGCTCAATGAATTCAACGCGTTATGACAGGGAGGTCGTACGGTGCCCGAGAACGAGGCACATTTTATGGCATTTCTCTGGTAAGCTCCACACATTAACTTTGATAAGCTTAAGGTCATCAGGTTTGTGTTGGGCCTTAATGGTAGCCTGCATGCAAAGGTTTAAATGTTTTGATGCCTCAAACTTTGCACAATGTCGTCCAGAAGGAAGTCGTTCAGGACGAGTTTAGCTTCGTAGAGATGGCTTCAGGAGCCAAATAAAATGTTGGAGGAAAGGTTACGGGATGTGCCCTTAACCTGGGAGAGTTTTTCATGAGGGTCAACTTGTACTTCACGATCTTAGGATCTTATGACGTCGTGATTGGTATGGATTGGTTGGAATCGCATGAGGCGATACTCAACGGTAAGACGAAGAGGTTGAGCTTGGGCGATGATGAAGGACAGAGACGGGTGATTGTAGGACGAAACCAGGGAGTGTCCCTGGGGTTCGTCTCTTCCTTACAGTTACAGAAGAATATGCACAAGGGGTGCAATATTTATGCGATCCTTGCACTAAACGAAGAGGGAGTAGCAGAAGGTCTAGAACACCTTCCGGTGGTGAAGGAGTTGTGGACGTATTTCCAGAGGAGTTTCCTGGGATGCCGCCAGAAAGAGAATTGGAGTTTACTATAGACCTGAAACCGGGGAACGAACCGATAGAAAGAACGCCTTATCGAATGTCGACCCCGGAGTTGCAAGAGTTGAAAATGCAACTGAAGGAGTTGCTAGACCTAGGACTGATACGCTCTAGTGTGTCACCAGGGGGTATCACCAGTTGTGAATCAAGGAGGATGACGTCCCTAAGACTGCCTTTAAGACAACATTTGGACATTACAAGTCTACTGTTTTACCGTTTGGACTGACAACCGCCCCAGGGGTGTTCATGAGTTTGATGAACGGGGTGTTCCGCGAGTACTTGGACAAGTTCGTCCAAATATTCATTGACGATATCTTGATCTACTCTTGGACGATGGAGGAGCCTGGCGAGCACTTGCGCTTGGTACCACAGTGTCTAGGAGAGCACAAATTGTATGGGAAGTTGTCCAAATGCTCTTCTTATCAATCGAGGATTCACTACTTACGTCATGTCATCTCCGGCGAAGGTATCGCCGTGGATCCAACCAAGGTTGAGGCTATTATGGAATGGCCCACGCCGACGAATGTCACAGAAGTGCGTAGTTGTATGGGTTTAGCAGGATACTATCGACGGTTTGTCGAGGGATTTTCGAAGATACCAAATCCGATCACAGAATTGCAGAAGAAAATTAAGAAGTTTGTTGGGACTGAGAAATGTGTGGAAGCGTTCCGGAGGCTTAAGGAGTTGTTGACAACAACGCCGATACTAAAAGTCCCTGACAGAGATGCAGACTTCGTGGCATGCACTGACGCATCCAAGGAAGGTTTAGGTGGAGTCTTGATGCAAGACGGATAAGTGATTGCTTACATTTCGAGGAAACTGAGAAGGCATGAGGAGAACTACGCGACGCACGATTTGGAGCTTTAGGCATCGTATATGCCTTGAAGGTTTGGAGACACTACCTTGTGGGACAAAAATTTGAATTAAGGATTGATCTTTGTGGACTACAACACTTTTTCACGCAAAGCGACCTGAACGCGCGACAATGGCGTTGGTCGGAATTGCTTAGCGAGTACGACTTCGAGATTACTTACATAAAGCGAATAGTGAACCGAGTGGCGAATGCTTTGAGTCGGAGGCCACGCATATTTTCGGTGTTGCCTCTTCAAACGAATCTACGCGAGAAGATTCTCACTTTACAGAGTGACGATGACTGGTACAAAGAAGTCGAGGATTTTACCAGACCCAAAACACAATGATGGTACCACGATATGAGGGATTTTCTTTGGATAGAGATGGGTTATTTAGGTTCAGAAGTCGGATCACGTACCGCCAAACGACGATTTGAGGATGTTGATCTTGAGTGAGGCTCATAGAGCAGTTTACATGGCTCACCCAGGAGTTACGAAGATAAGGGTAGACCGTAAACCCTTATTTGTCTAGAGGGGAATGAAGGCTGACATAGTCAACTTTGTGGCTAGATGTCTAGAGTGTCAGCAGGTAATGTCTGGACATAGACACCCGACAGTATTACTTCAACCGCATGCCATTCCGGAATCGAAATGCGAAGTTATTTCGATGGATTTTATTATTGGATTGCCACTGACGGCAAGGAGACATGACTCGATTTTTGTAGTAGTAGACACTCTGACGAAGAGTGCTCACTTTATTCCTGTGCATACAACATATCAGGCACCTGACATAGCGAGAGTTTTCATCAGAGATATTGTGAGGCTGCATGGCGTTCCTAAAAAGATCATATCCGATCGAGGATCGGTGTTTTTTGGGACGATTTTGGATGAGTTTCCAAGAGGCCTTGGGAACACAACTTAACTTAGTACTTCTTATCACCTAGAGACGGACGGACAGACAAAATGAATGAACCAAACCTTGGAAGTCATGTTGCGCATGTATGTGATGGACCAACAAAAGCGTTGGGAGAAATTCTTTCCCTAGTTGGGTTCGCTTATAACAACAGTTACCAGAGCACCATTAAGATGGCGCCTTTTGAGTTCCTTTAGGGGCGACCATGTCGGACGCCCTTGAGTTGGGATCGACTTTAGGATAGGGTCCTGGTGGGACCAGAAGCGATCCAAGAAATGGAAGAGAAAATGCAAACCATAAGACAAAGGATTAAAGAAGCGCAGGATCGACAGAAGAGTTATGCTGATGCGCACCGAGTCGATCGTAGTTACGAGGTCGGCAATCGAGTCTTCTTGCAGGTTAAACCGCATAAGAGTTCGATCAAGTTTGGAAAGGGAGATAAACTCTCTCCTAGGTTCGTGGGACATTTCGAGATTGTGGAGAGAAAGGGGCCCGTGGCCTATCGACTAGCCTTGCCTGATTCTTTGAGGCATATGCACGATGTTTTTCATGTATCTGTTTTGGGACATTATATTAGTGATCCTACACACGCGATTGACCTGAGTTCCTTGCAGGTATCGGACAAGGGAGCTCTCATGGATGATCCGATCCGCATTTTAGATCATCACGTATGACAGTTACGATGTCGAATGGTAGATCAGGTCAAGGTCCAGTGGGACAGTTATAGTCCACACTCGGCAACCTAGGAGGACGCCTATGATATGCGCCAACATTTTCCATTTTTGTTTGATAGATAGACTTATGATACTGTGGTACCTATGATATTGTGGTACTGTTATTTCGGCATTATACTGAGAAAATTCGGGACGAAGTTTAGACCAAGAGGGGGTGTATGTAACATCCCGCTCTGGCGCACTGAGAAAACTTATTTTTTGAGGACACTTGCTCGCAAGTGATCTGGACTTTTGTGATGTTAAACCCTATATACTTGATTATGATGCGATTGACAGACGACATGATGTTTTACTAGTTTTGATTGACACAGGTGCTGTTGACTCTGTTTCATTGAGTGTGCAGGGTTTCAGACCTTGAGGATACAGAGGCATCAGTGGAACCCCCTTGGACTCCGGATTGAGTCAGGGAGTGTGCTATTTGGGTTGATATATTTACTGTGATGTTTCATTGATTTGATGATTTGATGTTGACATTTCTGACATGATTGTTGATGATGCAGGATGACGATATCTTGCCGACCAGACTCACATATGGAGTAAAGGGGCCACGCACGATTTGCAGAGAGGTTGAGGGAGAGGGGTGGACAACAGCCCTGCCACCGCCTACTAGCACTCCCATCGTGGCTCTAACTATAGGTTAACGATTACCTAGTTCGAGAGGATCCACGATGCCGTGAGGGAAGACTGCGACAGTCGCTCACGATGATTCTAAGGGGCGCACAATAAGGCGGGGGCCTTATTTCTTAGAACCCTTAGTCTTCCACAAGTTCACCTGGCAGAGTGTTGACTCCAGGGGTTATATATGTCTACCAATCAATCCAGTTGGCGAGTGGCACCCTTGGAGCACGTGGTGCATCGTGAAGGGCACATCGCACAAAAGAAACACAAGAAGCGAGTGGCACCCTTGGAGCACATGGTGCATCCTGAAGGGCACGTCACGTAAAGGAAATGAACGAGGCGAGTGGCACCCTTGGAGCACATGGTGCGTCCTGAAGGGCACGTTGCATTGATGTGGATGAAGGAAACAAACCTAAATAACCCTAAGACAATAACGCCTTAAGAAATTCTTAAACAACTTCCCTAACCCAGTGTTGCCCAGTTCAGAATCTAGTACTAAATCTAAAACTTTTAGGGTAAAATTTTAGTCTAACCCTAAGAGTAGACCCTGGAATAAAAAAATAACAGAAGAAACTAAAACCCACCTAAGTAATAGTTGGGTATTCATAAAATTCTTGGGGCGATGACGAGGGTAAGATTTAAAGAAAATCTAATAGTTTTAAAACTTTTCAAGAAGAAATTAATTCCTAACTGGTGGGAGAATGACATCACCTATGTAGTATAACATAAAGAAAATTCCAAACAAAAAAAACAAAAAAACTAAGACCATTATCCTCTCATTATCCCTGTCTACATTATTAAACTATCATCCATCACCTTAATCTTCCAGTATCCATTTCCCATTACATGTCCATTTCACATTATTAAATCACCATCCATCCCCTTAATTTCTCATTATTCCTCTTTTATGTTATACATCTACTTTTCCCACATACATGTTTGTCATCACTTTAATCTCTTATTAACCTATATATATATATATATATATATATATATATATATATTAATGATAAATTAAAATGATGGATGATGATAAATTAAAATGATGAATAACATGCTTGTAAATAGGAAAAGTAAAGTAATATATATTTATTATAAACAAATTGACCTGTAGTCCATAATCTCTAATTTATAGAAAAAGAAAATAATTTATGGAGAAGGGTAGGGATGAGTGACACTTGTAAAAGAGAGAAATTTTTAGGGTTTCATTAAAAAATTAAATTTATTATGATTTAGGGTTTTAGGGGCATAAAGAGAGGGGAGGAAGGGAGAAATGGGGGGAGCTATTAGGTATTGTTATGCTTCCAAAATGGGAAACTGGACTGATTGCTTGTGAGGAGTTGGGATTTTCTCAGTTGTATTAGAGTGGTAGCTCAGTCGTGGAGGCGAGCTGGGAAGCTAGGTATACCTTCTGGATTGGTGTGGCCCCTTTGCAGATCGGGGGGCTAAGGGGGAAGTAGAGTACCCCTAGCGTTTGGCTGGGAGGTACCGGTGAGTCCTCTACGGTCGGCGAGCGGGAGCAGCACAGAGCGCAGGAGCGGCACAGAGCGTGGACGTCATGCGAAGCGGGCGAAAAGGCACAGGTATGCTTTTCATATTTTTATGGTAGAATGTGATAGGGTTTAGGCGGGTCTTCTTATTAATGGAAGGGTAGAATGACTGGTTTTACCATTGTATTCGGGCCATAGGATAACTAAATGGGTTCTTGGCTGAGTTTGTTATCTTGGTATTCTGGTAATGTAAAATCATTTTGTAAATCGTTCTGGCCAATGTAAGATCGTTCTATGTGTTCTGGAAAATGTAAAATCGTTCCGTTTTCTTTAATTACTGTGGGCATTTAGTTTATTAACTTACCGTCATTTTGTTTTTACCTTGCCATGGCGTTTTTAAATCTACTGTGGGCATTGATTTTCTGTCGGGGCATGTATTTACTTCACTGGGGCGTTTTTACTAATCCATGGGCATTTTTCTTTTGCTGTGGGTGTTTGATTTTGATGGGCATGTGAAAATATACTGAGTATTGGTTGACTGCTGAGTATTGTTTTGAATGCTGGTGGGTGTTTTAAATCTTCTGTGTGAGTTGATTTTTGAGTGGGATTGTTTTCTTACAAGATTTAAGGAGTCCAAGGGCATTCATGGCTGACTGTGTGTGGGTATACTGTTAACAGTGGTAGCGTCGTTCATCCTCAGTCTGCGTAAGATATACTTCCCCTTCTCAACAGTTGGTCAGGAAAATTTGATTTTGGCGACCCTCAAACCCTTCTAGACTTAGTAAACCTACCAAACATCTCCTTACCTTTTAAAATCGCTGTCTATAATATTGTTGTTTATAATACCGCTGATGAGATTTAAGATCTCATCATTGGATCTCTGAAAGAATCGTTGTTTATAAAAATCGTTGTCTATAAAATTGCTGGTTATAAACTCGCTGATAAGTAATTGGATCCCTCGTCATTGTAACAGAATAATTTTAGCGCTAGCCCTCCACTCTCGCCGGTGCGTTTTCCTTAGGTTGTCATTTTGGTTTTGTTTGCCGGTGAGTTCCTGCACATTGACTTTCATCTCAGTCGCCCCAGCCTCTGAAGGATGCCATTAAATCTTGTCAGCCCTTTCAACCTGGCTTGGCAGACCCCTGTAATTCCGACTGCTACCCTCGTTGGCTGCCTCGGTGCGGCGCGATTTCCGGCTCAGGCGCATCAGTCGCCCGTGATCTGACACGCACTCACCACTGTCGGCTTTCCTGTCATCGTAAACCTAAACCGCATTGTCATTGCACCTTTGTTTATGAATGTAACTTATTAATTTTTGAAGCGTAAGGTTAGCAGGAGAAGTTAGAACATGTAACATTGAGTAGAGATACTGGTACCAGGATTGAATAAATTATTCAAGGAAATTTTATACCCTTTTTGTTTCCTTGCAACGATTTGTTTATTTTTAAATTATTTTTCTTGAAAAAAAATAAATATCAGGTTTTAAACCTCAATAGATTGTTGCGTATATTTCGGGCACTTGTTAATGAAAATAGATTTGAAAATTGAGGTGGATTTGTGCAACCTAATTTTTACACTCTAGGTTGTAGTTGAAAGATTGCTAATTCATTTTCTTTTTAATGGAGATGTAGAATATGTCACACACTTCACTCGTGATCCTTCATATAATAAACTTGAATAAAAATTTAATTACCCTAATATATTATTCATGGTGTTTTTTTTACTAAGAGGCTTGGGCACTTATCTCCACATTAAGATAAGCTGGTTATTTTTACTTTAAACTTCGTCTCTAAACAAAATGGAATTTCTAAGCTCGTATTTTGCAAACAATATGACAATATGTAAATGGCCCATAAAGTATTSCTTTTGGCATTGAATCATGGAGCAAGGAAAAATATAAATTAAAATATTCTAAAAACCCTTATGRCYTGAAATAGAATAGCTAGTGACAATTGTTGCAACAATAAAGGTGATAATTCCACTTTGGTATTAAGAATTACAAGTCCGAAATAACTTGACGAATTATGATTACCACCTTAATGCTACACCAATCCTAAGTTGTTAGTMCATTATGTCACTCATACCCCTTCGCCTATTGTAATCATATATGTTWAGTTGCACATAAAWMAAAATTTATTCCCTTCGAATGAATCACCTGTCCATCTAACCACTATTATATTAATTCATAGAGGTGTTTAGTCAACAAGATTTACTAATAGCTCCATCCTAACTTTGATTTATTGATGGTCTTCCATGATGCATTAGTGGCAATGAAAACATGGATACCAACACTTGTTAGATTAGGAGGGTTGATTCAAGGTACCTTCACAATAAATTGAATTTGATTTAAGAAGATGAATTGCAGAAAATCAATTTAGACTCCACTTTATAGAAAAAGGGTTGGATTTTCTTGCATCGCCTTGTGGAATTGGTTTTGTTGTCTAAGAATGTCATGTTATTTTTCTCACAAAATACAATTCATTGACCTAATTGCTTTCAGACTTGATGAATTATTTTATATCACCTACGTAAGATAATTTGTCTCTTTAAGTTACATAGGGAGCTACATAGGAGATGTACATGTGAATCTCTTCATGAGTGATGACAGACTTAATTGAGCTAGATCTTAACAACATACTAATCGTATCTTCAGAGTGTACGACATTTCAAAATTGTAATTATGCCCTTGTGTTTCCTGCAATTATTCATGTAATTGCTTGTGCTCAATTGGTTTCCTTTCTTATTGCATAATAGGTTGATGAATCTTAGCAGAATATTTTATGGGGCACCATGATAGATATGATGGGCATGGGTGTGGTCACTTCCTTTAGAATGTTAGTTAAAGTTGAATTATTGAATGTTTGGTTCCGTGCTTGGAAGTAAGGTAGATGACTACCCTGGCTTCTTGAATTAAATAAGGTTGATTTCCTTGCGCTCGCACTTATGTCGTTCCATGATGGGTGTAGTAGTCCATTTCCCTTGCACTGTGGTATTCTGGTGATGTGTGTTGATTCATAAAACTGTATCACGCAGTGATCTTCATTGAGGATTATTGATTTAGCATTTTAGTTGGGTCTTGATTGTGTTGGGTGGGATGTAGACACCTCTTTGTAGCCTAGCATATAAGTCTGTGCATGTGATTATTCTTGTGTAAAGAATCCAGTGCCGTATCAAGAGTCTCGGGCCCTTTAAAGGTAGGGTTTCCACTCTTGCGACACACCTGACGGAGATTACTAGTTTCTGCCTGAGAAGACGACCAGGAGCCTATCTGACCTTCTCTCTCTACGGAGCAGAGAACTAAGATTAAACGCCTTGCTTTCCTGTGCATAAATAGTAAAATCCACTACTATGGATTCTTCCTTGTGTTTGTATCATGCATAACCCAGTGGTCATTTATGCTTGCAGTTTTTGTTGTGCGCCTTATGTCTACGGTCGTTTATTTCTTGCAGTCACCTGCTGAGTGCCTTAAGCCTTCTGGTTGTGTTCATCGTGGTTGCGTCTTGTCGGTCATCGGGTGGTGACGTAGAGTCAAGTGTGTCTGTTTCCTTTCTACATGCGCGCACCCACTTTTAAAACAAAAAAAATTTGCACATGTCATCAGATTTGTTGTCGTAATGAGGATGTTCATTACAAAAATACAACAAAAATAAACAAAATCAAAGAAAATTAACAAAAATGTTTTTTTGTCTTGATGTATTCCCTACATTCTCAGGTGTAGGAGTATCAATGTGTAACCTATCTAAGAAGGTTGCATCCATATCACTTTCTTGAGAAAATTCTTGAGTTGATCTATTCGCAGACTTGTTTGATAATCTCCTATGACGAGATTGTCGTTGGTTACTCAGAGTCTTAGTCGAAGAAGGGGTTCCTCTTCTTCCTTCTTGGGATAGCCTAGAGCATTTGCGAGGAATGTTTGGAGACTCCTGTCTCAACATGTCGCCTCAATATCTATCCTTTGGAAATTCATGAATATGAAAGTTCTTAAGTTTTAGAAACATTAAATGGAAATACTAATTTTTTAACACAGGCATTTAAGAACATATATTGAAAAAAATAGAACAACTATATTTTTTACAATCATTGACAAAAACAATCACTGACAAAACATTTACTTAAAACTAAAACAAGAAACAATATCACATGATACATGTTGTTACTATCCTCTTAGATATATTCTCAAAAAAAGATTCAAGGGATCATTGATCAAACCCTCAGGGAATATCTCATCATGACACATGGAACAAATTGCCAAGGAGAACTTTTAAGGTAAAATATAAATAGACTAACCAGCAACATACACATGTGGCACCAACAATAGAAGAGAATGGAAACATACTCAAGGTGACATTAGCAAGGATATAAAGAGGATGACACCAACAAAAAAATGAGGAGGGCGACACCAGCAAGTATAACCAAAATCCCCATATAGTAACCAAGAATATATCTCCAACAAGATGGAAAATACCAACAAGAGGGGTCGTAGCCACACAATTAAATAATTAAATAAGTCAAGAGAAGGGATCCAAAGTCAAGGAAGCTAACTTTCTTTAGGAAAAAGAAAAGAAAAAAACCAAAAACCCACACAACAATTAAGGGGGGCATAATTCAAGCAAAGGTGGTTTCAACACAAAGTCAACAATTAAATTCTTCCAAAGTCAAGAAAGTTAACTTTATTTAGGTAAAGCATAAAACTAAAAACCCACACAACAATTAAAGGGAGTGTAATTCAAACAAGGGTGATTTCAGGACAGAGTCAACAATTAAGTTCTTCTTGAATGGAAAAATGTCCACATGATTCTCATGATATTTACTTATAATATTTTATCATCCCAACATACAATGAAGATCAATATTGTGATCATGCTCTTCTTAACTACTCCTAGGTCTCATGGACCATCCTGTGAGAGAAAAGAATCACACATTATCCCAACTTGGTACTTAACAAAAAACAAAATAAACCAAAACACCAAAGGAAGATCAATAATGTGACCATGCTCTTCTTTGGATGTTATTTAGTTTATACATCTGTTGTTCTTCAATAATGGGACAAGCTTGAATTCAAGCCCATCCCTGTACATGGACAGGTCCAAATTTGGACCTGTCATCCCATCTGATAAACATAAATTATACCTCTACTTGTATGTTCTCGATACAGTCTAGGTGTTGTTGTGTCTTTGGTTTTACTCTATTGTGTATGCATCCTTTTGTTTTCATAAATTATTAATTTATAGGAGGTTTGGTCATGTCCCTGTACATGGACAGGGCCATATTCGGCCCTGTCCATGTACAGGGATAGACCCAAATTTGATCCTATCCATGTAGATGGATACGGCCAAACATTTCCCTATCCATGCCCATGGACAAGTCAAATGGGTTTATCTATGCTTACTATTATAGATGTTGAGGCCAAGGTGAATAAAAATCTTTAAATGGTTAGGTGGTCTTGTCAATTTGATCTCCAGGTAAAGCTCTAGAATTTGACTAGGTAGCATCCTAGCTAATTATAATTCCACTAGGTCAAGATATAAAGCCTATAACAACACTAGTAGCAGATACAGTTCCTAGGAATTCTATATGTTTACTAACACCATAATCACATTCTTCTTTAGATAAAGGTAATCACATAACTAACACCATATGCTTACTTACAGTTGTTGGAACCATTACATGATGGGTAACTATGAAGTAAGATCTACTTTAAGCTCAATATCTACATGTTACTACTCATACCATATGTAATAGCATAGAATAAGCAATACTCATAACGTAATTAACACAAAGCTAATGTTCATTAAACTAATAGTAATATGGGATCACTACTACAATTTTGATCACCTATCCACACATAGATTGAGTGTATTAGTACTACTTATGATAGTGATTATCTTATTACCATTTTTTTCCATTACTTGGATATGGATTAGTACAAAACTAACTATGAGTATAGCTTCCTGATATGATTACATCTTCCATTGATACTTAGTTTTATATATGGTTTATATGTAAGTTCAAGCTCAAATCTATGATACTAGTTCTATGGGTATAATCAATACAGATCCATATATTATGCATGATACTTAGTTGTATCAATACAGTTAAACATGCTATTTCAAAAACATAGGCTCTATCTAAGCTATTCACATACATCACATGTGTTCACTTTCAACACTATGGTTCTCGTCAAAGTTGATCTTCACTAATATAGAAGTAATACTAGTATTATGCATACTAGTATTACCCTTTAAGGAATACTAGTATTATGCATAGTTAATACTATTCAATGGTAATAGTTATGGAAACAAGATTCACCCTTGTCACAACAGAGCTCATATCTCTTATCCTTGTTGATCTCTTTGATTTGTCTCATATCTATACTGCTCATTTCCGTATATTTCCATATCTATGGTATGCTCATACAGTAAATCTTCGTACAATATGGAGCAAATAAGGCAGAGAGAATACCATGCAATATGTAACTAGTATTTGTGCCATATTAGTGTAAATACAAAGGGTGATAGATCACCAAAGATAATGTATAAAGGTCTCATAAAGGGCTTGTTGTGGTCTGATATCATATTATCTCATTACTTCATCATGTTCAACCCTATACAGTTAGATGGTATGATTACAATAGGTTTGATTCATGTTTTTGTACACTTACTTTATCCCTATTGTTTCCATGATATTGAGTTTGTTAGACTAGCTAATACACTAATCACTATGCTGTAATTAATGGGAAACATACACTTATAGGGAGAATACATGGTATTGTAACTCGACTTAAAGATGGTATTGTAATCACATCTATTACTAAAAGCTTAGATATGGTATATGTCATGATATATTAGTAATAACACATATGATAATATGTATACCATTGCCTATATATGTAATATGGATCCATATTAACTAATGGTAATAATTCTATGATTAAGATAGTCTATGATTATTGTATGTTCACTAGTATGTACACTATAACTAGGAGTGATTCCCAGCTTAGCTCCAAGTAATACAGATGATTCGGGGAATTATAATGGAATCATATTAGGCATAAGATAGTTAAGTATCGTAAGCTAACAGAAGCATAGACCTATCATTTTACGTAATATAAGCATAGTCATGGTCACACTGTATTACTATTGATCCTAGTTATATGAGCACAGTGACCAATACTCTTCTATATCAATTCCACATGTTATAATTATCATATATTATGGGATTCCTTATCCTTATTACTCGTATTGAATAGTGTAAATAGAGCTATTAATATAAGAAACACTATAACTATACTAGTAGAATCATTAACAAGGGTCTTACAAAGGGTATACTCTTATTTAATACAAATGGGTTTTACTTACTCTGATTAAGAGAGAGCTAAAGCAATGGAATCAACTTCATATCTTACCCGTATGAGCTATGTTAATATTATGATATAGTTAAGAGTGTAGAGTCTGATTCTAAGGTATAGGCCACTAATGTTTGTATGATCTCCATGTAATACTATGGCTATTATCTATACCACCCTGTATCAGAGTATGCATATTGATTCCCCTTGTTCATATGTTACCATATTCACCGATAAATCTCAGAAAACTCCTCGGGTTTGGTATTAATAGTATCTATATCATATAAGCAATATGTTCCTGTTATCTATAATGGAATTAGTTCATGTCTATCACCTATACCTTCCAAATTGACTCCTATTATGTTCTATATGTTACTGTGTTCACTAGAATAAAGGTCAATGGCAGTAATACTAACATAGAATTATAAGTCACACTACAGCTCATACGTTGAATTACAACAAGAGAGCATAGAGATATACATGATTTGTTTCATATTAGTTGAGATCAAGCTGTTATTATGATAGCTTACATGCTTTGATTATTATCAGTATTATTATTGATTTTAGTTATAATACCTTTATTAGGGAAACTACGTATATGGTGTGTACAACTTATTTAGATAAAAAAAATATAGCTATGGGTTTCAATAAGGATATAAAATGTAAAGCTTAAACATATTATAGGTAAGAGATTGGTTAAGTTGAACAGAATAACATAACCCTTACTAACATGAACTCAATATAACAAGTATGATCATAACTATCAGATAAACAAGAAAGTGATTAGAATGATTACCATTAATATGTATACATTTATCGTAACCATGTATTAGTTTGTAATGGTCATAGTGTAACACATAGCCTTTACTAAGCTAAGGGACATGGCCGAATATGGCCATGTCCATGTACAGGTACATGCCCGAATTCGGGCCTGTCCCTGTACATGGACAAGGCCTCACATATATTATATGTGAGCTAGATCACATATAATATATGTGAGCTAGATTACAGATAATATATGTGAGCTAGCTCACATATATTATGTGAGATAGCTCACATATATTTTATGTGAGCTAGCTCACATATATTATATGTGATATAGCTCACATATATATTATATGTGAGATAAATGTTTAATTAACCCAAATATAAATTTTATTTGAATTCATAATTTCCCAATAAAAAAAATTAAATTTCAGATAAAAAATGTTATAAAGCATAATTGTATATTGACTATAAACAACAGTTCCAAATTAATATAGTAAAAATCTATTCTAACATTTATAAGAATTTAATAAACATTGCACCACAAGATTGGTTTCAATTTCATCATGTAATAATCTTCTAATTTTGTATTATATTTCAACAAACAATAACAAAATAAAAATCTGTTTTAACATTTATCAAAATTTATTAAACAATGCACCACATAATTGATTTCAATTTCACCATGTAATAATTATTTAGTTCTATATTATATTTCCAATAACAAGGAAATAAAATATGAAAAGCCATCTGATAGAAATAATACATCTTGTTCTGGAATTGACTATGCAGTTGGAGGCATTTGTCAGGGGTCTCCTTTGTAATCATTATAGGCATTCCAACAGGTTGTGTAGCTGACAATTTGAACTGGAAAAGTGTATTGCGGGCGTTGTGAGGACTGATTTTCACTTTGATTCATACAACAAGGTACAACGGGTTGCAGGATCACAAATGGTTAGAGAAGATTTGAATTTTCATGGCTAGAATGCAAATTGGGTTGATCCAATGTTTACGTAGGCTTTGGAGGTGAGAGTGAAAGGTAATAGAATTTTTTGGATGCACAATGGAATGGTAGAATGAGGGAGGGTGAAAGAAACATTTCTAAAAAACCCAAAAAGTACATATCAAAATTCTTTAACAATAAAAATGAACTTTGATCAACAAACTATTCATTCTACAATTTCTTAGACACCCACCTAACAATTAGAGGTTCATCACTAACATGCTTGAACAAAAAATGGACACTTTAATTGGATAATAATGATGAACAAAAATTAATAATTTATTAAATTGGATAATGATAATTGGATAATTGGACAAAGTTGTTGATCATTTCTTTAAAATCTTCAAGGTATGAAGACAAAGCAACTGGATTTGTTGATGGAGTCATTCACGGATTCTGATTCCCTTCAAAATTACATGCATAAGAGTCGAGGACTCTCAGCAATAGAAAGATACAAAGGTATTACTGTAATATTTCCAAGGTTAGCAGAAGTCATAATCAACATTGTACTAACTGTCTGCTTAAGAATAGATGGCTTCTCTAGCATCCTGATAGCCAGAAGGGCAATAAGGAACTATATTATTGAGAGTAAAAAAATTGGGTTTCCCGCCAATATGTTTCTTGTCAAATCTCTGGTAAATTATAATGCCAATTACACCCATGTTTTCCAAATGTTCACCTTTACATCATCAGTTCTAAGTTTGAGGACGTTATCGTTTATTGTGGGTAGTATCAACTTAATTTTCTCTTTTAATTGGTCTCTGGTTGTTTCATTTCAAGGGGGAAATGGCCAATGGTATACATTCTATGCCTCTCTCTAAAACTAGAGTTATGGTTATAATGGAAGGCATTGGTATTGCTTTGCTCATGGATTTTTTGGATTTGTTGTGTCTTTCCAACATAATTAGACAGAGGGCGCAGAGTGATACTTGGGAACTTACTGGGTGTGGAGTGATAGTTGGGGACTTACTAATAGAGAGAGGCTAAAGGGATAAGGGCCTAAAGTGATCCATAAATCCCTTCCTTATTCGAGGATTGATCTATTCAGGGTAGAAAAGAGCAGTATGAGTGGTAATTCTACCGACCCTGTGAGAATTGGAAATTTAGGGACCTCCCTGGAAAATTCTCCATGGATTACGTAAATAGGATCTTAATGAGGTGCAAAACTTTGCATTTTACATTGAAAGATGACAGAGAGAGGCTAATTCTTTAGAAAAAACTAAGACTTTAACACTAAATCTCTAGAAAATTACAACGCCTCTAGCAAATTACAGTTAAATTATTGTGTTGAAATTTACCTAGACCGAACGCCCGCAGCTCCAATACCCGCTCTCCTAGAGATCTAATGTCTACCCAATCGCCTGCAGCTCCAATACCCACCCACTCGCAGCTCCAACACCCACCCTCCTGCAACAACGATGTGCACCACTATATCCCAATTCTATCGCCAACACAATCAACTAACACAATCGCCTAACGTTATTGCCAACACTATAAACTAACCAAAAACTCAGAAAAACCATAATAATTGCGATGTGCAGGTAATATATAAACCTATTTTTGGTCGAAAGGTTATTTCGGCCAAAAGGTTCTTTCGACTGAAAAGTTCTTTCGATTGAAAGAACCTTTCAGCCATAATATCTTTCAGCCGAAAAGATGTTACCAGATGAAAAAAATCCTCCCAGCTAAAGTTGTACACGAAAATCGAGGGTGTCGTCATAGTACCGTTCAATTTGATGTTCAAAGGTTTGGCCGAAACATATTTCTGCCGAAAAAATAGAACTTTCGGCCGAAAAAAATATTAGTTCGACCAAAAAAAGGTCTTTCTGAATTTTGGAGATCCGATTCTCACGAAAGTGTTACCCACCTTCATGAATTTACCTTAGGACCTTTTCCCAAGTAAATTTTCAAAAATGAAAGGGATTTCTCGGGATCTAGGGGAGATTAGGATCCCTTTGAAGCCGATTTCCAAGCCAATGAAGTAGAGACCATATCGATTGAACCCATTATATAAGCATAAAGTTAAATCATAAATATATAATATGTTGGAAGCTGGGATTATTGAACCTATCGCAGAGTTAGAATGTATCATCCCGATGGTGATTCATGAAAATAAAATGGGTGGAATAAGAATTTACGTAGATAAATGGAAATTGAATGATTCTTTCTTACATGGCCCGTTTCCTACCCCATTTACAAATGAAGTTTTGGAGTATGTAGGAGGACATGAATATTACTCATTTACTGATGGATTCTTTGGGTATCACAAAATTAAGATTGTGCACAAGGATAGGAATAAGACAACATTTACAATGGAAAGGGGATGTTATTAGTATACAATCATTCCTTTTGGATTGAAAACTGCATCAAGAATATTTTCCCGAGTTGTTTTTGTGACTTTTAAAGAATTTATTCATAAATTCCTAGAAGTATATTTGGATGGTGTTAAGTTTGTTGAAGGACCATATTGAAATTATGCACTTGATTTTGGACATATGTAGATAGTTCTAGATTTACTTGAAATTGAAGAAGTACATTTTTTTCATACCATTTGGTATTTTGTTGGGTAATGTAATATGTAAACAAGGACTTTTGATTGATCTTGTGAAGATTGTTGTTGTTGTTGATCTTCCACGACCTACTTTAGTGAAAACAATGTGAGAAACATTGGGTCATATGGGGTACTACATAAAGTTTATTAGGGGATATGCGTAGATCACATCCCCACTGGAAAATTTGCTGAAGAAGGAGGTCAAGTATCAATGGAATGAAGAATGCTAGAAAAGTTTGGACACCTTGAAGTAGAAACTGGTTATTGCGCCAATTTTAGTATTTCCAGATTGGAAGAAGGAATTCCATGTCCACGTAGATGCATCATCTATAACGTTAGGCATAGTTCTAGCTCAACTAGGGTAAGGAGGTTTGGATCATCCCATTGCATTTTCCATTAGAAAGTTGTCGTCTACTAAACAAAATTACACTACTACAGAGCGTGAAAGACAGTAAATGGTGTATGCACTATAGAAGTTTAGGAATTATATAATGGGATCACACATTAAGATGTATACAAATCATCATGTGTTGAGATATTTAGTAAAAAATCCAATGTTGGGGGAAAAGATATGTAGATAGTTGTTATTATTTCTGGTGTATGATTTTGAAGTTATTGTGAAACCACAAAAATTAAATACAAGACCTGACCATTTTTCGTGCATATTAACAGAGGAAGATGTAAGAAACGTGGATGATAGTCTACCAAATGCACACTTGTTTGAAATATAGATGTTCTATGATTACTTTATATATATTTTCTATTTCGTGAGCATAGAAGTAGCCCCACCCGACTTTATAATTGCACAGAAGAAACAATTATTAGTAAAGTAAACAAATTATTAGCTCATAGTGGGGAATTTGTATAATTTCGGTACAAATGGTATTCTTCTGTGATGTGTATTCGAGCATGAGAGTCCTATAATATTATCGAAGGAACATGAAGGAATTGTTGGAGGCCACTATGTAGGGAAAGTGACAGCTCAATTTTTTTTACGCGTGGGACTTTGGTGGCCCACCCTTCATAAGGATGCTAAGGAGTTCTGTTAGACCCGTGATGTATTTCAATGAGTTGGGAAGCCATCCAGAAGAGATGAGATTCCTTTAATACTGCAAGTTACATTGCATGCTTATGATAAATGGGTAGTTGATTTCCTTGAACCGATCAACCCACCAAAAAAACGTTTTGGAGAAAGATATATAATCAATGTGATAGATTACTTGACTCGATGGGATGAAGCAGGACCTATCAGATATTTTATCTTGGAAACTATTGCATAGTTTCTATTTGAGAATGTTTTTATGAGGTTTGGATGTCCGAGAATCCTTATGAGTGATTAGGGGAACCATTTTTTGAATAAAATTATTACTTCTTTGACAAAATAATTTAGGATTAATCACAAGAAGAGCACACCTTATCACCCTTAGGAAAATGGAATATTGGAAACATTTAACAAGATCCTAGAGCATGCGCTGAAGAAGACATGTAATGTAAATCATGATGACTAGGACATGAGGATTCCTACAGTACTATGGGCATATTGGAAAACATGTAATAAGTTGATAGGAAAGACACTATTCTGATTAGTATATAGCCATGAAGAAATTATGCCCATGGATTTCATTGTTTTGAGTCTGCGCGTTTTCGTGTGGACAAAGATAAGGATTCTGGTGCAGTAGAGAAAAGGCTATCAGAGATAGTGGAACTGGAAGAAGACTGCTTCATCACAGGATTTCATAAGCAGGTTCATAAAGCATACAAAAAGGCATGGCACGACAAAAATATTAAAGAAAATAATTTCCATATGGGAGACATAGTTTTTCTCTATGACAATTGTTTTTTGCAACACCTCGTAAAGTCCCAAATGCACTAGTTGGATCCGTATGTGATAAGATTTGTGACATAGGTAGGTGTTTTCTAGTTGGATAAATTGAATTGGGAAATCATGGAAGGAATGATCAACAAAATTTGGATAAAAATTTATATGGAAATCCATCCTTCCACGCGCTAGCCTAAGTGCACAATATGTGTACTATAGTATCTATATTAAACTAAAAAAAAAAAATTAGAAAAAAAAAGGAAAAAAAAAGAGGTTTGAAGAGACAAAAGGCTTGAAGTTTTGAATTAGGCATTGTTCAAAGAGTCAAATCAGTGGAAAAAGAGATGAAAAAGAAAATATCATGGAAATGAAGAAAGAAAGAGGGAGGTGCGCATGAAGGAGAATTGAATTGTGTGTAGGAAGGTGAACTGAATTACGCACAAAGTACATATGAATTGGGTGACAATTTTGGTGAATCGATTTTTAACTAACTACAGGGAAGTGCAGGAAAAAGGTACAAAGTTCCACTATGCACGGTATTTATTTTGATTTCATTGGTTGCTTGGAGGGAGCCAGAAGAAACTTAGTTCCTAAAAGGTATGCAACAACCAGGTTCCTGAAAACGAGGTATGTTTCTTTGTGGAATACCATGCACAAGAATAGGAAAATGGACAACAATGTTATTTTCTATATTTATAAGGAGACGATTCGACAGTGTATTGAGGACACACCTTGCATCCTACCTCATATAATTGAAGCATACAAAGAAGTCACGCGATTCAAAGCAGGGCCACCCCACATGTACATCCAAGAAAAAAGGGATCTAGATCAACAATGGTTTTCGACCAACTATAGATTGACAAAAAAAGATGTCAGTCTAACTGTAAACGAATAGGAAGTCGAGTGGAGAAACCTAGTGCTGGAGACAGTGCAGAAGGAGATGCAACATCTATAGAAGGATCAAGAAGAAGAACATGAACATGAAGAACAAGGGAATGGTGTAGGAGACACGCAAGAAACATCACTGCACAATGGAGAGAAGAGAAAAGAGCATCCTAAGGATAAATTGGCACATGAACAAAAGAAAAGGAAATCCTCAAAGTAAGTAGCTATCCAATCCTTAATTGAAGACAACTTGGATAAGATTGGAGATTAGGTGAATTATTGAAGAAGCAATTCAGTGAGCAATGCAGAAACATGAGGAAATGTACATTAATTTTTAGACGTGGATACCTACATTACGCTAGATTTTGGAATCGACCAGGATATCGAAAATATGACTGACATAAGAAGAACATATAGAGAGAAAACAAAATATAACAGATTCAAAACCATGATCAACATCAACAGAGCACCGGATCATGAAGATATCAGTAGGAGCCATAGAGTTCCCCACGACAGAAATGCAGGAGCGCGCACAAGAATTAAGTCATATTGAATAATTGTTTTCACAGTTACCGTTGAAATTTATACATATCTTGAAGACAAGTATCACACAAGAGATCCAGTTGCGTGCATATTCAAATTGTATGGAGTTGGTCAAAGTGACTGGATGTAGAGTATACAAAACTCATGCTAGAATGGGACGAGGATGCGAAGAGAAAAACAAGGTTGCAATAGGAAGTGCAGGAGGTATACAACAACATCCTAGAGGTACCAATGGAAGTAGATACTCCCTTGGAAGATCAAGTAAAAAATATAAGTGAATTCATTCAGGGATTTTATGCAAAGATAGTTGATTGGGAATCTTGCACAACACTGAGTACCCCACTAGAAGAAAGGGAGAAATGGGAGAATACGGTCATAATGACCATGGAGAGTATTAAGAGTTTGGATGAGGAATTCACAAATTTATATGAAGAGAGAACACAAGTGTGAACTCAATTGTTGGAGGATGAAAAGTTACAAGCAATTGAACATAGATTACAAGTTGCATAGGAGAAGGCATAAAATTTTAAAGAAACAATAAGAACTCTTCCAACAACAAAATGAATGGATGAAATAGTTGAGAATAGGAAATTTTACCTTGAGATAAACCATATTGGATATGAACAAAAAAATCTCGCAAATAAGCTTGAACTGCTGCAAGAGGAAGCATTTCAGGTGACAAAAGAACTTGCGAGGAATAGTAAATCAAGCAGTGCAAGACAATGCAGAGAAACTAAAGACCCCCATTGCCACACATATAAGAGAGAGGATTTTGGTGCAATAATCAGATGAAAAGGATAAGGTCACAACTGTGAAGGAAAATTTTCAGAAGTTCATTGCAACGTGCCAGGAAACCAAGTGGAAGGACTGAGTGGCTCGGGACGAGCCACATGTGACAGTTGGGGGCCTATAGGGACAATAATTTTGGAGACTAGTTTTGGGAACTGCACATGATCATATTGCACAAACAAAGTGAGATCAATGTGTGCAAAAGAAGAAAATATAGTTGGCTCACTTTCATGATTGGCGCTTGAAAAATAAGGAAGACCGTTATGAATTTTGGGTCCATTGATATGGGCTAATCCCCATTGTAATTGTATAAATATGTGAGGGTTTTGGGATATATAGAGAAGAAGAACGAGTGAGATATAAAGGGATATGAAAATATCTAGTGAGTAGGAGACATAATGTATGAGCATAGTGTGCATATTTTTTAATGGATGATATGAATAATATAATAATAATCCAATCGTTGTGGATGTATCCCATCTTGGGTGAACCCTGTTAATCCTAGTGTCTATGCGTTATGATGTGTTTGTTGTTTTGTTTATTGTGCGCATATGATATATGTTATGTTATTATGAATATGTTGAATTTTGTTATGTTTTTGTGCACATGATATATGGTGTCTTAAATAAATGTTAGGTAGAATGATTATAAGGACTCCCTCCCATACCTTCATCACTACGAAAATATGGTTCCTGTAGTTCCCATAGATACCTCAGGTGAGACTTCACCTGCTTGTGGGTGATGCCGAAATGGATGGTATATTAGGGTTTTGTTGGTAAATTCATGTGTAACCCTGGATCTTCCCACTGGGCACCAACATAAACCTCTATTATTTGTAACAATGTAAATTAATTAATCCTCAACATAATATTTTACAACATTTCAGAATGCAATAAAATAAGAAACCCATTTTATTATATATGAATAAGTGACCCATCTTCATACAAAATGAAACAACGTAAAGGTCCACAATACTCAAAATGCAACCGATATGTAATTTTTACACTCATCGGTAACATGTCCTCATGCAATTGGGACAATATGTTGAGTACATTAAACAAAATCCTTGATTTTCACAAACAAATATTCCAAAACATACAACTTGCAGTAACATTCAATTATATTGATTGCCATTTGACATCACTTGAACTACTATCATCGCTCGAGCTACGTGCATGCCTCATTTATTCATCACTTGTAGGTGATATTTTACTTTGGTTATTTAGCCTAATGTTTTCTTGATCAACTTGTTTTTGATGTTCCACCTCTTCATGTTACATCTACAAACATAGAAATAAAGTGTAATAAGTATATCTACATTTATATATAGTATAATATACATGATTGTGTAGTTAAAAAGTGTACCATAGCAGCGACTGTTTCATAAAAATTACACATTCTTTTGAACCCATGCTTCATGCCGTCTCTCAAAATCTCTTTTGTTGGATGCATTCCATTCTTTGTTTCCTGCATGTTTAATATGCCATGACAAAACAAAGTCGATATAATTAATATAAATGTTTCTTGTTGTTCCATTAAGTATAAAACAAGGGATGTTAAACAACATAGCTACTTAGAAATTGTGCAATTAAACCTTGATACTTCAACATATACTCACAACCCATACTTAACCCAATGTCTATCAATTCTTTAGTTGGCTCTTATTTGAATGTTAGCACCTATTAGAAGACATCCATGGATGAGTGTAAATTAATTATTTAAATATAAATATCATAAAAAATATGAAATTTTAAGTAAGATCGAAAAAGTAAGTACTCACAAACTTTGCGATAAACCCTTTTATTCCTCATCGTCATGTCTTATGTGTTGAATGGGTTTCATTTTCTTTTCTTTTCTAAAACAAAACAATTGAAAATTAGTATTTCATGTGATAATTAATTTCGATGTACATAAAAGAATAAATGAATGATTACATACCTCTTATGCGCATTGTAATTGTTGGGATGACTACTCGTACAATGAAATTATGTTCATTACTTTTACTATCTCCTTGTACACATTTTTGGACATCCCCACCAACATGTATTGGTTGTTTCCTCATTTGTCCCTTGGGATTTCCATGACATGCCTTAACCAACACACATAATTAATTTAAACCTACAAATAATATAAAGATATTAAATTTTTAATACAACTTAAAGTACTTGCCTTGTTCTCTTGTTGGGATGAGCTACCAACACACTCGATACAATAAGTTGTTTTCCTTGAAATTCTATCAGCCATATTATATATATATATAAAGACAAGAATCATGATTCATCAGATATAAAAACTATGAATTTTTTTTACAAAATGAGATTAATAGAAGCATCAATGCTCTATAAATTATTAGAAGCATCGATGCTCTATTAATTAATGTAAGTTTTTGGTGTAAATTTGAGACCAGGGTTCTCGATGGTTTACCAACAAAGAGATTCGATGTAGTGTGGGAACACTGGCATTTTCAACCTTCTGCAAGAGAAGGAGGTCTCACCCGAAGCATATCCAAGACATGTAAGATAAGGGGAGTGATATATAATATCTGAATGGATCTATTTCTACAACATTGAAATCCATAGTATAACCATTTTGTTCATGTTGTGATAGCATTCATACATTAGCAGGAAAAGTAAGCATAAACACAGTAAATCCATAGATTCATCTAGATTAAAGAAAAACAATAATAAAATAACTTTTTAGGACCCCAATCACACCATTATATTATTTGCACTAGTTCAAAATTGCATTTATACCATGTATATCCAATTGATCTCTTCTCAAAATAAATATATCTCTATTAAATTATCTCTCCTAGAGAGATTAGGCTCTTACAGTAAGGGACAATATTCTACAAGATTCACTACTAGCCTTCTAGATCCAATCGGCTAATCAATAAGCTATCTCTCACAACAAATGCACCAATTGAACTCTCTAGACAATGAATTCCTTCACTTATTTATGTATTTTCTGCCTTGAAAAGGTCAACTGACTAAATCAAAACCTTCTTTTCCCTCCCTTGGTATTGTCTCACATATTTCTAAGCTTCTAGTTGTCACACGATCTGCTTGAATTTTTTTTCTGCATGTTATCCTTATCTCTTTATCAAAAGAGAGGGGCCCAATAGGCCTTGTTCACAATTGTTGACTCACGCTAATTCAACCTTCAAATTCTTTATCAAAGCCCTCTTCAAACGAAGGGTCCAACTCGAGGATAATTTGTGTTAAGCCCTAATATTGGCTCATTACCCCTTAATTGGTGCATATTA